>VCCN01006885.1:9487503-9500884 GCA_006491835.1 Architeuthis dux
TGCAGCCGGACACAAACTAAAGGATCAATTTAGCAAAAACTTGCAAACTGAACCCCCGACTAAAAACCTATTTTGGGGAGGAACTTTCAAAAATATAAAAAAGTTTTTTCTACACATAAGGAGTAAATGTTTAAATTTTCATCAGTGTGACCTGTATACATGATACATATATAGCCAGCCAGACTAACTTAAAAACTGAAGAAACCAATATTGACAGTTTCTAACAATAATAAAAAGATTCACAGTAGGTTTTATTACTGATGACCATGTTTTTCATAAATCATTTAAAATTTTGTTACATTGGAATAGGGTTTGATTCTCTTTAAATAATTGTGACAATTATTTTTCAACAGGAATGCAAATATTTGATTTGCAGTGGGTTTTTTTTTCTTTTGCTAGTGATTATAAACGTGATAAATCTTTTTAACTCTTGATACATTTGAATTGGTTTTAATTCTCTTCTAAGGATTGTGACATTGCTTCTTCTTTAACAGCCCTAAAGTACTCCTTCACTGCTTGACCCAAGGATTGAACTCACAATTTCAAGTAAGTTAAATTAACAGTTTTATCCACTAATACATAATAATAGAAACAACTCCATTATTGTATAACAATACCTTGTTTGAAAAGAATTATAATTCAGGTATCCCCTGTTTTTTGAAAGTTTGCTTAAAACCACTTTCATGAAAACCTATATTAGTACCTGTTTTCACTAACCAATAGAAATGCTAAGAGGATTTTCACTATTTGTTTTGCAGCAAGCTATTATAGAGGCAGCACCCTGAACAGCAAGAGTGGGGCCCATCAAGCATCAAAGCATCAAGCAATTAGCAAGATGTTCCCTAAGGTATCAGAAGAGAGCTTGTGAGGGTGTTATGCTTAGCATGAAACTGGCAGACATAGAAGAAGGCTATTTGGGGGGGTCTGAGAACACTAACAAAATTTTCCCGTATAAATTAATGGTATATGCTTCTTTGCTTTATACCATTCCTTCTTATGAAAGGTTTTCGATAGAAACGCATTACTTTCAGATAGCAGGGGAAAGCTAGCTATTATAAAGGCAGCACAAAATAATTCAATATTATTGTATAACAATAGTTTGTTTGAAAAATTCAGTATAAAATTAATTATAATTCAGGTATCCCCTGCTTTTTGAAAATTTGCTCAAAACTACTTTGCTTTTATAAAAAAAACATTAGTACCTATTTTTGCTAACCAATAGAAATGCTAAGAGGATTTTCACTGTTTGAAATATTGTTATATCTACCACTTCCTCGTCCCCTTGAGTCTACCATTCTACTACTCTCATTCCAGTAGGTAAAGGCTAATTAGCTGAATGGAAATACAGGATATGAAAAATTAAGGAAAGGTTCAGATAATTCCGGTATTTAAAGACTATTCGACAAGAGAAAAAACATTGACTAAGTCATTACATGCCAAGACAATCAATAAAAATATTAATGGAACTTTTAGATATTTAGAATACAGGTATCTCCAGCTTTTTGAAAGTTCACCTTATGCCAGTGTTTTGGTTTTTACCAAAGAAAGGTGAAGATAGCTTTCAAAGTTTGTTTTGCAGCAAGCTGTTGGGACACTGTGCACCCCCTTCTTATCTCTCCTACACCTACCACCACTTGGCCTAACATACCATCATCACAATTCTTTGGGTCTGGGAATGCTCAAAATTTGCCTTATATCATTTGAGCTTATGAAAGGTTTTTATAGGAACACTGTACTTTGGATAGTGGAGGAAACCAACATAATTCTTTTGTAAATGTAATTTATTTTTTCATTTGGCTTTAGTTTAAAACAATTTTAAATTGATTATCACATCTGCCCATGATAAGAAACTACAAGTTTAAGTGGAATATATTTTATTTTATATACAGTTTAAAAAAAGAAGTCATGATTTATAATTACATAAGATGTCACTGTATGGTTATTCTCTCGTGTGGCTTCGCATGTGCTTTTTTAAATTTGAACTATTTGAACATGCATATCCACAAATGTCACACGAATATGGTTTCTCTCCAGTGTGTGTTCGCTTGTGAACTTTCAAAGAAGAATTATTGGAACATGCATATCCACAAACGTCGCAACAGTATGGTTTCTCTCCTGTGTGTGTTCGTATGTGCCTTTTTAAATTTGTACTTTTTGAACATGCATATCCACAAACATCACAAGAATATGGTTTCTCTCCAGTGTGTGTTCGCTTATGTTTTTTTAATTGACCGCTGTGTGAACATGCATATCCACAAATGTCACAAGAATATGGTTTCTCTCCAGTATGTGTTCGCTCGTGTTTTTGTAAATCTGAACTTTGTGAACATGCATATCCACAAATGTCACAAGAATATGGTTTCTCTCCAGTGTGTGTTCGCTTGTGAACTTTCAAAGAAGAATTATCTGAAAATGCAGATCCACAAATATCACAGGAGTATGGTCTCTCACCTGTATGTGTTCGGAAGTGCTTTTTTAAATCTGAACTTTTCGAACATGAATATCCACAGATATCACAAGAATATGGTTTCTCTCCTGTGTGTATTCGCATATGAATTGTCAAGCCAGAATTCCGTGAAAATGCAGCGTTGCACACTTCACAAGAATATGGCTTTTCACCAGTGTGTGTTTGCACATGAAATTGTAAATGTGCACTAGTTGCAAATGTAGTTCCACAAACTTCACATGAATATGGTTTCTCTCCTGTATGTGTATGCATATGCTGTTTTAAACCTGAACTCCTGGAAAATGCAGATCCACAAACTTCACAAAAATATTGTTTGGCTGCAGTATTTTGTCTCATGCCTTTTAGTTAGGAGACAAAAGGAATGTTAATTTCCTATTGGTTTAATATATAAGTTATTGAAATAACTGCATTTCCACTGTGCCACATCTGTGAATGAAGAAAAAACAAAGATATAAGCATGCAATGTATACATTTATGCAACTTGAAATTTCATCAATGATTTTAGCAATGTCATGAAAAACTCATTAAAAATTGTTAATATGAAATCATTAACTTTCAAAAGTATTTTAGCATTAGGTTGATGCAAAAATCTCCAGCTTTTTTTTCTCCAAAACCTGTTATTTACATAAATTTGTAGCATAATTCATTTGATGAATTCTTTTACAGCATCGTCCTTCAAACAGTCATCAGTTTTCTTCCAGCGTGTTCTTTGTCCTTTTTAAACTTCACAAACCATTCCTGACTTGTGCTTGCACCTACTGCACCATTACCATAAACTTCAGTGAGCCATTGCCTAGCTCCTGCTGCACTTTTCCCCAAATTTAACATGAACAGTAGATAGTATCAAATGTGAATTTTATATTCAACCATGATTTTCACTGAAATAAAATAAAATTATCACTTTTTTTTCACAAGCAATTCTTGATGGGTATGCATAAGCAATAAAGTTCTGAATAAATTTCAAAGGCACTTCTAAGATTTCATGAACATTGTGCAAAAATGGGACTGGGAACTTTTGAATCAACATAATATATTTACAGCATGTCCCAAATGTTATACATTTAAGCTGTTAATAAGGAAATTTCAATTTATATGAAATATAAAAGCTATCATTCTTATATTTAATGATACAATTACTGAATGGAACTGATTTTGACACTTGACCATCTTTTTCAAATACTGGAATGATCAGTTTTTCTTTCATGTGCCATTTTTAACATCAAGTGAATGCAGTTGTGTGAAAATGTCACTAATAAATTTTCGTACATAAAAACAAATAAGAGAATTTATGAAAGAAAAACAGAGCAATCCAGTATTTGAAAGAGACGATGAAGTATCAAAATCAGTTCCATTCAAATGATCCAATTTCGACGGTTAGAAACTCTATGATTGCCTTGATCTAATCACAAGAAGTGGCTCTAGTTAATATTCTTTCAAATGGTAAACATATCTACTGTTTATCTTGAGGCATCTTAAAGAGCAGAAAACACTAAAAAAATAGAATCATTTTTTAAAGAGTATAAGATCGTAAGACATAATCATAGATAAGGTCTAAGGTAGGAGCGTGTCCAGACCAATGTTTATTGGAGGCAGCATTTAAGTCTAGAATACAGTAAATTGGTCAACATTGATAGATTTTTTCTTCTCTGCTGGTGATGATTCTCTAACTGTATTTATTTTGTTTAATATTTTAAAGAAAAAGAGGCCTTTGCAATATGAAACATGTAAAAGACGACATGATCTACAAATACAAAAAACATAAACATGAAAAAAAAAACGTATGAAAATCAAATCAAAGATGTTTTCCACAATAATGAGATAAAACAATTCCTAATAATTTTTACTTTATAAAATATTGTCAAAACTCAACAAACCCTAAAGCTACGCAGGTAGAAGTTTATCTACAACATTAACAACCAGCTCCATCCATGTAAACAAAAATGGGGCTTTTTCGTTAGTCCCCTACCAAAAGTGAACGTCCATAATTTTTAAGTACGAAAGCCTAGAAAGAAAGAAAAAGATTAAAGTGCATTTTCTTTTTCTCGCCGACAGAGAAAATCAATTCGTGGTGTTAGTTTGAGGTTAAATTTTAACAGCAATTTGATCTTTGAGAAGCAAAACATTTCAACCTTTCTCCCGAACCGCAAGTATTGTATTTTTAGTTAGGTTCAAATCAATCACAATCAAATAGTCAGATTTTTGCAACTTTGACCGAAAAAAAGTGCTAGTAGTGTCTTCAAAAGTTTGGAATAAGTTTTTTTTAAAAAATAGCAATAAAGGCATGGCATTGGGGCTTTTTTTACTCACCAGGCTAAAACTTTCATAACCAGTGTCAAAATTAACTTAATTTCTTTAGCACCCCCCGCCCCCATGAAGTTAGTTTTCATGGTGGGGTCTAACGAAAAGACTCAGCATTTTGTGGGTTATTTTTCGGCGAGTAAAAGAAAATTCAACTTAAATCTTTTTCTTTCTTTTTATGCATCCGTACTTTGAAAGTATGATGTTAGCTTTTAGTGAGAACTTGGGTTAACGTAACGAAAAAGACCCGCAAAAACATTTTTAAAAAGTAAAAACTTTACACTTACCTCAGTCTATGTTATCCGTCAACTGGTTTGCATCCCTAAGAACAATGCAACATCATAGAAACGGAAGAATAACTAAGTAATACATGAACTCAAAATTTCAGTGAAAGATTTTCTTTCTTTAAAAGTAAAACTAAAAGCCACGTCCACGATCCTTTTGTTTTGATGTCTGTCGTAAAGAAACGACAAGGGAGATAATCGCGTTGTGACTTGAGTTCTTTTGTTTCCCCCTGATAAATGAACACGTCCTTCCGTCATTGTGAATTTAAAAAGTGAAAGAAACTTGAAATTGTCACCTGCTTCTTTGACCATCAGCAGCAGCCACCCGGCCGCTAGAGTGGCGGACATTTTGAAACGGGAATAGACACAATTGCCAAAGAAATGTACAAATTATTTTCGAAATTTTAAAATGAAGTATTCTTTCAGTGCATCACTATTGTATTATTATTAATTTTACTCTGTTGCTTTGTTATCATAAAATAATCTATAAACATTTCTAAAATGCTCATACCTTAAATGCCAACACCTATAACATCTGCTAGATGTATCTTTGAATTTATTAGAGAATCTTTAAGTGAACTCTTATTTTTTCAAGTTAACTGGAAACCTGTTGTTATTACCTGAGGTACATGTATTCGGTTGTGTCTTTCCATCTGTCCACACAATATCTCTGGAAGTTCTCTGGAATAGATTTCAATGAAAATTTGTGGAAGAGTGGGCAAGGGGATAAGGAGGAGGTGATTACATTTTGGGGAAGACCCAGGAATTCTCTTTTGATTGAGAGATATCTTCCGTTTTTTATCATACATTTGATGCATACACCCATGACTGTCCACATAATATCTCCACAAGTTCTCAATCGCTTTCAATGTAATTTTGTGGAAGGCTGGAAAATAGACCACAAAAGAAGTAATTTAATTTTGGGGCTGATCCATGCTCAATTACTCCTCCTGACAATGGTGTTGTCAGCGGTGTCTTGACCTCTGGACAACAGGAGTTGGCTTGTGCTATTTTTAGAAGCACTTTCTGATTGTCTAGACAGTTGACCTTGGTGTCAACCTCACTGTCTCGGATTTGCTGCTTTTTTTAGGTAAAATCACGAGTCAGAGTCAACTTGTGGACGAGCCTGGTCACATCTATTTGGTGTCTCCTAAATCAGGCCATATCTAAAGAGCAGCTAAATCTTCTAAATGCTAACCACACTCTATTCTATTTTCCCTCCCTATTGTCTCAACTACTAACCAGTACTAAAGCCACTAACTAATGCTAATACTTAAGAAGAAACAGATGAACTGAAAGAACGGACTGATCACGTTGTGTTTCTTCATACAAAAGAGGAAGAAGTTTGTAGATAGAAAAGTTACTGTTGCTACTGCTAGCAGTTTAGTCCTGTCTGAAGTAAGTCTTGTCAGCAAGGCTGATGGATCAGAAAGAGGGTGGGATCAACATTCAAAATCTGCAGGGCTTTTTTTAGGGGCTTCTCATTGGTTGAATTTCAACCAATGGGAAAGTTCGTAATTTTAACCCCTTTAATTTCTCTTTCAGGGTAACTGGGAAATTTGGGGAATGGGAGACAGATAATATTTCCAATAGGATCAAATGGACAGATTGATAAATGGATAGATAGGTAGACCGATAGCTGGATAGTTAAGTAGATAGATAAATAAATAAATAAACAAAAAGGTAAATAGATAGATAGATGGATAGATAGATAGTTTAGTTAAAATATGTGCAATCTCCACTTGCCAGATAAGTAACTGTAAAAAACGAATGTGCATTGTGGTGGAGCATGGAATTACAAATATCAATTAATTAAATAAATTCCATCAAAATTTATATTGTATCAGGTCGAAAATGTAACTTATTTTGTTCAGAAATTCTGGGAAATCATTGATAAAAATAATGAAGAATAAAATAAAGGAAAATCTGTATTTTATAAAGGTTAAAAAGATAGGTTAATGACACAAATTAAGGGTGGGGACATGTTCTTATGTCATAAAGAAGAAAAAGAATATTTCACGATGAATAACAAAGAGATATTCATTATAAAAGAAATAGGTAAAGACACCAAAACAGACACAACACCTAGGATTTGAGACACGGTTCAGTTCAGGAAACCTCATCGATTTGAAACACAGTGTTATTCCAATTTTAAGTGGTGCCAAACAATTTATTAGCCATTCTTCTCTGAGCTCCAGCTAATTGCTTTGAACCCTGTAATTGTATATATATATATGTACATATATGTAAAAGCATCAGCCGGTAAGTAAAAGATGCTTATTTATTACTATAAATTTGACTTTGTTCTGCATGAGCAGGACAATGATCTGTGATGGGGCAGCCAGATCCCTATATGATCGCAGCCTTATTCTAAGATACTCTACAAACGCAAGGCGACTTATCTATTTTTGTCTGAGTCCCGTCACCAGTCTTTCGGGCACTCACCACACCAGCAAGCCAAACTGGATCAGCCGTCCTCTTTTCATCAGGATGGATTAAACGAAACGATGGTTCCTTTTATCACCCTCAACATACCACCTTTCATTCCCTCTACAATAGCGAACCGACAAGTGAATCAGATGAGTATAAGGGTCCGACAAGGGATGCTATCAAGACCTCCACTCTCTGGGAACCCAGCCTTAAGGACCACAACATCCTCTCAAGCAGGTATCAAGCCAAATTTCAAATGTAATGAAGACAGCTGCACCCCACGGGCTGCAAATTTGTGTACATGGGTAACTTGACCCCAGGATGAACATAGGATGTGCCTTGCTTCCCTCTAAAGGTCAATTTACGGTCAGGTCAATTCTGGCATTTTCAACCCACCTGAAGGGTTGCAATCCCTACTTTGAGAAGCTCTGTGTTACAATTTACTACATGACCTTTCAGTGTTGATTACCTATTTCCCTGGGCAATGCTGGGTACCCCAACTAGTATAGAATATGTCTGGCTTACAACCTCAATACATACTTTATTGCACACCAAATCATATTCATACCAGTGTTGTTGAGTGAACATCATGGTGAAAGATTCTTGAACAGAATTAGGATGATTGGTAAAATCTCATCTGAAGGACAAGGTTTTTACCTGCTTTTGTTGGACAGAACCATAATACAAAGTTATTTAACCAAGTAAAAGTACTTGTATGATCAAGAAAATGATTTGTATGATCTTATGTCACATTTTCTCACATTACTAGTATTTTGGATAACCCTAATATACTGAAAAATCAGAGGCCCATTTTTCATGGGGACTGCTTTAACCACTGGATAGTCTTAGCTGTCAAATGATTCCTGTCTGAAGTTAGGCAGTCGCCTATGGGTACAAAGGTCTTAGGGGTGCATTCCAAACTAAAAGAAATACTGTATTTACTCATAAGTTTTACTTTTTTGTAGTAATTTCTTATTTCAAAAATTCATGTGCGACTTTTACTCAGAGTTAATAATTCAATATCTGATCGGTGCATCCCAAAGGGTGCCGCAATCAATAATAAAATGACACTTTTGTCTTGAATAAGAGGACGGGTAAAGAAATTCGGGGATGTAATTAAGTCTTTTTGATCTCAAGTTTGTTTCAAATGTTAAAAGCGAGGGTATTCCAATATTGTCCTATGTATCGACTATTCAACAATCTCCAACTTAAGTAATATAAGCCCAAAAGCAATTCAATTGCGTTTAAACTGCCAAATTTCACTATCCACTTTGCAGTGGTTTTGTATTTTTTTTTCATTGGGTTCATCTGATGAAAGGCTGTATCAACAAAAGGCACATAGGAAAAGTATAAGCTTTTGATAACTAATGTACTAGAAGGCTAAAATTGAACAAAACAGGAGGTTATTGAAATCATTTTTTCCAATAGATTAGTAGACTCTATGCCTAATATTGTAATTGCTTTCTCTAAGAATTCTTCTAACTCTGCCACTAATTATTGTATTTTGTTTCATTTTGAATAATATCCTATTGTGAATGTGACGTTCAAAAACAGCACACAAGCTTACTCAATGGCATCTTCCTGTCAACAGGAGAGTGTCTGTTCCTGCATGCACAGTAAGGTCCCCTCTGGTTGGTTGCCAAGTTACATCAAGGCCACCCAACCAGTTCTCAAAATATTAGAAATGGCTGGATACATTCCGGAAAGACTTTGTATATCATTTTATTTATCTATTTGCTCCCCAGTCTGTTTTCTCCAAAAATACTAAATCATTCCTGTCTGAGTTTTTTAATGTTTTGTTTCATTTGGACTAATTTCCTTGTTTTTCTTTTCTTTTTTTTAAGGAAATCAAAATAATCAACAGGGAACAGCCCTGGAGAATAAGATGGTTGAAGAAAGCTACATTCATACTGTGCTCAAATAACTCAATCAGTAGACCAAGTATAGACATCAATAGCATATGGGAACCACTAATAAAAAAAAAACAACCCAGAAAACTATACATTTGAAGTTCCAAAAGAAAATTCACAGAAAGGTTAATGGAGGCCAGTTGTGGGAGGGAAAGCGCCTGCCCCCCTCCCCCAAAAAAAGTATGACATTTAACCCCACCCACACATAAAGACAGCCAGAGGATATATTAGCCGAAATGTTATGATAAGTCCAAATGAAACAAAACAATGTGTATAGACATCAATAACATATGGGAAGCACTAATAAAAAAAAACAACCCAGAAAACTATAAATTTGAGGTTCCAAAAGAAAATTCACAGGAAGGTTACAGAATCAATATGTAGGTCAATGGAGGCCAGTTGTGGGCGCAGGTACTGGATGTGACATGTATGGGAGGGAAAGCGCCTGCCCCCCCGAAAAAAATATTGAAAAATCAGAAATGAACAATTAGCATCTGCCGAGACTTGAACTCATATCCCACATCTCAGGAGTCCACCATCTTAACCACTTTGGTCACAGAAGCTTCAATAATTCAGCAGATCATAAATAAATGAAACAGCTATCACTAGGTGGTAAACACAAAGATGGTATAGAGAATGGGAGAAGAGGGGGCAGAATGTTTATAGATTTGTGCTCTTAATCATCAAAGCATCTGTGGCTGAAGAGGTTAAGGTAATGTCCATGAAAAATGCGATCATAAGATGTTGGATGCAACTTCAAATGTCTTCAGAAGCAACTTCTTTATTTCTGATTTCATACTGTTTGCTCAAAGGCTTAAACTAGTCATTAAATCTACTGTATTTCTTTGCGTATAAGACAATTCCTGTATAATACGAGTACTAGATTTAAAGGTGAAAAATAGGTATAAATTTGTAGCCTCTTGTATAACACGGGTACTCGATTTGGCACTAGTTTGGCAGTCCCACGTGTTTTCCTGCTTTGATGTTCCAAATTTGTGTACTGCAGTACTGTGTCCACTATTTGTATGTTGTGTACTGTTAAAGTGGTAATTATTTTAATTTTATCAAATAAAATAACATGAGAAAAAAGTAAAAACAAATATACCTACCTATATAGACCTTGAGCACTCAATTTGAAGCCATCGTTTTTTAAATTTAGTTTTAGATTATTTTAATTTATTTCAGTTATTTCTTGGGTATTTGTGTTGCAGGTGTTTCACAGGAAAGAAATAAACATTGTGGTTCGCAAAGATTACAGTCAATCTTTTCAACCCTAGCCCCTGTATCCGAGCTCCCAAGGAGAAAATCTCAAATTAATAAAAAAAGGGTTCATTCACTGACTACTGAAATGTTTTTGTCTAATTCATTTCATTTTTCATAGTTGGTTAGCAGAGTAAGTCAAATATATTGTGGGGTGGGATGGGGAGTTATGGGCTAAATTTTAGTAACGCATCCCTATTTTAGTAACGCACCCCTATTTTAGCTCAGATTTGGGTACAGATTTTTTGGTGTTATACACAGAGAAAGACGGTAACATAACCGTAAAAAATGCATTGTATCATAAGGACTGAAGCTGTTTCACAACAATTATTATTTTATTACTAGTTCTACTCCCTCTTATCATTGTTGCTTTTTCTCAATTAATATTTATTACTAGTTTTACTTCCTCTTATTATTGTTTCCTCTTATTATTGTTGCCTCTTATTTTCAGGCAAAGCAGGATGACTTAACAGTCAGAAATCCATCGTATCATGAGGACTGATTGGACCGATCACCGTTAAAGAAGCTAACATTTCTTTTACTTTTGTACTGCAATGACTGTTTGATTATTTTATTTTATTTTTCATTAAATCAAGTATTGTAAACCATTTTTAAAAAATCACAATGTGTATATTGGTTTAACAAATAATAATAGCTCTTTTACTAAAACCAAGTTGAATTGTAATTAAAAAACAACTGAAAGTTAAGATGAAGGTAAATAGTAGTTAAAAATTAATAAAAATGGTTTACAATACTTTGTCTAAATAAAAATAAAATAATAAAACAATCGATCGCTTTTTTTTACTAAAACCAAAAGTAAACATAACACTGTCGTGCCGGCATTACTGAAATTGTGATTAAACAAACTAAAGATTATGTAAATAGTAGTCAAAAATTAATAAAAATGCTTTACAATACTTGATTTAATAAAAAATAAGGTAAAATAACCAGGTTTTTTACTAAAACATTGCAGTACGAAAATAAAAAAATTGTTAGCTTCTTTAGCTGTGATTGGTCAAATCAGTTCTTATGATACAACACATTTTTTACGGTTAAGTCGTCCTACTTTGCCCAGCTTCATCTAACAAGCAACAACAACAATAAATTTCAATAAACAAAATAACTAGTCTTTCAATGGTAGCAGATTCCACTGAATGAAAAATGAATGTTCTACCGTAAAAGTTCCCACAGGTGCACTAAATTACCATATAGTTGACTGTATAAGAGCAAAAAACAAAAGAAAACCCTAAATATGAGGTGGACTATATATTTTCATTTATTGCTCAAAACGTAGGAATACCAGAATTTATATCCAGCATCTTCTTTTTTGGATTGAAAAAAGTTTTTGGCAAAAACTTTCTGCTTAATCCCCATACATTAAAAAAATCTGGCTAGAATATTCAGTATAATCCATTATGGGATATTTTAAATCTTTAATGGCTCTAAGAGACCTAGCTGTAATTGAGGGCAGACTACACTACACATACCTAACTTTTTGGTTGTACCAGGATCTACCGTAAGATCGCCCACCTGCGGTTATTTTAGGGTGGGTGTATATGAGGATGAAAATTTGAAAGCATCTATGTTTAATGCACTTTAGTACAAAAAACTGGGCAACTTGAATACGCATATAATAATTAATACATCAAGTCCAAAATATCTGTCAATTCGTTATATAAACAAAAAGTTGCTTCAAAGAAATTAATTTGCTCGATACTTCTTAACTATTGCTGAATGAGTTTGAAAACAAAAAAGTTATATTTATTGTTTGTAGCAACTTAAAAAGAAAACACTGTCCAAAGAAGTACCAAATATGATTAAAATGAGTTGCCAATTGATAGTGAAGTGAATAAAAACATGTGAGTCATAACTTTTATTGTTGTATTATGCTCAATTTAGCAGTTGTGATGTCCTTTGAATAATGGCCCTGGGCTATTATTTGGTCCTTTTTTTTCACTTTAGCGCCCTGGGTGATCTTATGGTAGATCCCGGTATGATGCAATAAAGAAGAAAAGTTTATCAAATTTTAAAATAGTTATAATCAGCCTGTAAGATTTTTTTTTAAAGTAACTTGACCGCTGGTTGAGTTAGAGGGAAAGTTTACTCGCCTGAAAATAATTTGTCTTCACTAAAATACTTATGCAAAGAAGATTGACTCATGCCTAAAAGAAAAGAATCATATAAAGTGTAATGAACTATGATGACTTTGATCTCATTGTTTTATACATCTTGTTCCTAAGAAAAAAATGTGAGGGGATACATTATTGTTGTCGTCTTTGAAATTTGTACAGCAAGAAATTTATTGGGGTGTTTATTTCTGCCCAGTCTGTCCCTGATAATGATTCAATTGAATATTAAAAAAAAAGAATATATAAAACTTGTGATAAAAGATCTTATTTTTTCAATTCGGCCAGCGGTCAAGAAAGCTGAGCACCTTACATGCCAAGAGAGTTAACTCTTACAGGCTAGTTGTAACTCCATTAGCTAAAATGTAATCATGATTATGAATTATAAAAACTGTATTAAGGTATATGAATAAAATAAATACTGGAGCAGCACATGCAATGTGAATGTTAAGGAAACATTTTTTTTATTAGCAAAAATAAATGCAAATGAAGGAAGGATAAACAATAGTTATCTCTTCTGTTTTATTGAAATTACAGAAGCCACTTGTACTTTCTTGAAACTTTTAAAAGTTACATTCAACATGATTATTGAAAATCAATGATCCA
>VCCN01006885.1:9508263-9523171 GCA_006491835.1 Architeuthis dux
TTCTGGTCATTTCGAGCCAATTGTTGTTGTTGGCCACTATTTTGCATTAAGGATGGTGAAATTTACCATATGGATACATCTTTTTCACAAGATCTCAATGATGTTGACCTTTGAGGTCATTCACGATCACCAAGGTAATTTTTAAATTCTTTGGCCACAATTTTGTACCTATGAAACTGACATAGGGTAAATTTTTCTATAAGCTCATATGCATTGTGATTTTTACCTCAGATATCACAAGAGGTAATTTCTAGCCAATTTTCAATTTTCAAACTGGGGGCCACAATTTCACACCAAGCATGCTGAACTTTTGCATTATCATATTAAATAAATCTATTGGTATAGAAGAACAGTATGGCATGCCAGTTGAGGCATTGTCCAGCCCCTCAAACTGGACATGTTTGTATTCAGGGTTATTAATATACAACTCAGCATGTTCAAATACACCAATTCCATACACCATTTCCCATTGCAGCTTTTCCCCAGTTTATCCCTTTCACCAACTTGACAGCATTCATTTCACTTTGATGATTACCAGACCACTGGACAACAGAAGTAACTTGATGCTTAGGAAACCTTTTCAACTCTTTTCAGAGACAGGCTTATCACTTTGTTACTATTATTGTTGGTTGTAATTCTAATCTGTACTTACTTCTCTGTCCACCTGGGATACTGGTAAAATGGTTTCTAACAAAAAAATACTTCTTTCTCTGTAATAAATTATCTGTAAGAATTTTAAAAGGAGGTTTAAATGGGGTCTGCAATAACGGAATATGAATCAGATTTTGTTTTGGATTATTAGCATAAGGATCAGAAGGATCAGAAGGATCTTTGGCATTTTGCAAATCCATGTTTATAAACTGTTGTTGCTTAGCAATTAATGGTTAAAGGGAGATAATATCAAGGGAAGTAACTCTCAAATCTTATTTTGTCCCATTATAATTTCTAAATTGTAGTGCTAAAATCTGTCCGAACTACCCGGGGAATGTCCAAAGCTAAATTTCCACACCCCAGTCACGGAGAATGCTAAATTACAATGCTTGTGAACCCCTCCTCCTTTGGCACCCTCAGGGACTTAGGCATGGGAATTTAGCTTTGGACTTTTCCTGTGCAGTTCGGCTTACCCTGTGTGGTTCAGGCTTTCCCCAGGCAGTTCAGACAGATTTTAGCACTACCCTTTTCTAAACTTAGCTTAGTACAGCACAAGGACAAATGAAGGGAAAAATAGTTAGGAAGGGTCAAGTGTATTGTATGAATGTTCATACAAGAGGGCTTCCCAGCTTGCCTACCTTGAAAATCAACATTTTACTTAGTCTCAAACACCAACACATACACATACGCACGTATACACTTTCATCTCTTTTTTGTCTGTTTTGTCTTTCTAAAGACAATTCAGCGCTTGATGAAATGAAAAATTAGATTAAATGAAGTAAACATTAAGCTATCAAAATTTCTCCCATTATCCCATCAGATGATGACTGACACTTTCAACAACTATTTCTGTTCGGTGTTTGTAATGAATAAGAGATGAGAGATTTGCTTGTGAAAAGCTTTATTCAACTTACATGTGCTTACTCATACATGGAGTCTGAAGTACCTCTCTTTATATAGTAGTAGGAGAGTTATAATAAGGGGAAGTAATCACTTCCGTTTCCTTTAGTAATAAAAGGAGATCTTTCTGATTACTTTATTGTTACAGTGTTCACAAGAGAAAACCTTGACAACATACCTTCATCCGAGCGGATGTTTAATGGGAGCAAGAGTAAACTGCTGAAGAGTATTGATATCTCGGAGAGCAAAGTATATAATAAATTGACGAAATTGAACCCATCCAAAGCATCAGGTGTTGATGGTATAAATCCTGGTGTATTGAAAAAATGTGCAGAAGAACTCACTAAACCATTGACATTATTGTTCAAGAGGAGCTTGAGCTCAGGTATGGTGCTTGTATTATGGAAATATGCAAATGTATCACCAATCTTCAAGAAAAATTCAAAATCTCTTGCTTCAAACTACCGCCCTATAAGCTTGACATCTGTAGTATGCTGATTACTAGAATCATTAATAGTTAACAATATTAGAAACCATTTAAAGAAAAACAAATTAATTCTAGAGTCACAGTATGGATTTGTTGAGAAGAAAAGTTGTCTGTCAAATTTATTAACCATCCTGGAAGATGTTACCAAAAGTATTGACCAGGGCTACCCAGTCAACAGCATAACCTCGACTTCTCCAAAGCATTTGATAGCGTACCTCACCAGAGAGTGATTTCCATGTTTAGAGCTCATGGGATTAGTGGCACTGTGTTAGAGTAGACTGGTTGTCTGGGTGGATACAACATATAGTATTTAATGGGTGTCAGATTGGTGAGATGTAACTAATGGTGTACCTCAGGGGCCCATTCTAGACCCTATATTGTTTGTAATATTTATAAACGATATTAACAATGGTATTGTGAGCAAGCTGTCTAAATTTGCGGATGACACCAGACTATTCAGAAGTATAGTAAGTGTGGAAAGAGCTTCCACACTACAGGACGATCTACAGAAGCTTCATAATTGGTGTATGGACTGGCAGCTATGTTTCAACCCAGATAACTGCAAATGTCTGAATGTGGGGACAAAAATGCTCATTATGACTATTTCAGTTCTGATCAATAAATCGCTAAGACCAGAGGATCATATAGGGTACTATTATGTTTGATGGTTTTTTTTGCTGTTGTTATTATTATGTCTTTGTTGTTTGTTCATTTTTTAAATCTGTTTAGCTGTGTTTAGCCTGAATGCATTTGGTCTGTAACTGTATTTACCTGTGCATAGAAAAGAACACAGAGAGAGAGAACAAAGACACTGTTTTCAGGGCTATTGTCTGGTCCAGAGAGAGACATCTACATCTGGAACCAGGGCTCATCAAATGGGGGTTGTTGGGTAGGTTCTGATTTGGTATGTTTATTGACTTAAACATACACATGTACAGGTACATAGTAAAAAAAGGCATACAATATACTTGGTTGCATAAAGAGGACTTTCAGACAAAAGTTTGTTCAACATGTTAAATCTATGCAAAACATTAGTTTGACCAATTTTGGATTACTGCCAACAAGTGTGGAGTCCATACCTAATAAAAGACATAAAGAAAATAGAAGACGTTCAGCGACAGTTTACAAAAATGATAAATGAAATGGAAGAATTAATGTATGAGGAAAGGATGCAGAAATGCAACCTCATTTCTTTGGAAAGAAGAAGAAAAAGAGCAGACTTAATAGAGACATTTAAGTTGTTAAGGGGATGTGGAATCTGAAAGATTATTTCAATTTAATAAAAATACAGAAAAAACATTGTAAATTGAACTTAAGACAAAATCTTTTCAGCCAACATGTTGTGGACTCTTGGAATGAATTGAGTAAAGGGGTGGTATCTGCCACATCCATTGACAATTTTAAATTAAAAATTCAGCCAATGTTTGAAGAAATTTAGTGAGGCTGAACATGGGCCAGTAGGCCCCCTGTCCCAAACCAACATCTATGTTGTTATCTAATATGTTATGTTATTGGCCACGGTAACATTCTTTGATCTAGTAAAAGAAAATCTCTTCGAAACAATGAAAAAGAGAGATAATAATAATGTCATAATATTTTCCGGATTATTTGCTCTCAATTATTATATTTTAATTACTATTTTTTAAATAATATTCAAACGCACTACGTTACCCCCAAAAGGTCTATTTATTATTGTTTTCTCGTTTTTAATGGAGTAAACTTTTCCCCCGTGTGATGGGTGGTGGTGATATTTTGTTTTGATTTCGTTAATTTAAATCATCAGGCTGATTTTTTAAGGTATTGCAGAAAATATTTGGTCTTCAGTTTTTTAAATGGTGAAAGTGCTTAAGTACCAACTAAAATGCATCTTTTACAAAAGGAACGTATTTGCACTAGGAACAACGTGATATTCATCACCGCGTAGCGATTTCTTTCTTCTGTTTAATTTTGTCATCAGAAAAAAAAACATTTTCTTCAAAGTTTCACGTCTGTCTCATCCTTTTCTATTTCTTAATGTTACGTTTTTTATACCATTCTTTTCAATTGCAATATTAGTGTTATGAATTGAACGAACGACTCAGAGATTAATTGCTGAGTCACTGACGACCAAATTCAGAAAGCACGTTTTGAAAGAAAATAGACAGACAACAAATAACTCGTCTAATATCTCCACTTTTGGCGTCTTTGTTTTGACTTTTCCACATAAAAAGGTAAGCTGAAAATTACGAATAAAATGTGTCGTCTGTTCATTTTGTTATTTAAATACTACCTGTAATTAAATGCACTAGGATGCCCATTCCAAAAGTGCATGTTTGAAAGGGGCCGAACTTTATGGTGTGTGGATCAGTCATGTAAAATAATATTCTGTCCGTCGTATGAAACTATGGCTTCGAAGTATTTCGGTTACTTCTCTCCCTCCAGTGTTGCCAATTTAGATATTCTATATCTAGATTTAGATAATTGTTACGAACGGAAGTCAAGGGAGATAATTCATAAAACCTATGAAGAAATCGATAATTTTAAATGTTTTAATTAGTTTTATTGGATTTCTCGAGAACCGCTGATCCAAACAACTTCAAACTCGACACTGCACTGCCTTATGTGCTGACTAATATATCTGGCGAATGTCAACCTCGTACATCTCAGTTGTCGAGTAATCGCGGTGCAACCCCCCCATGTTTTTTAATATTTTTATCAGTAATTACATCAATTATGCCATTTTTTATGCTTCTCAAAATTAGAATATTTAAAAACCTCTGTAGTGAAAAATACTTTATAAATAATGTAGGAAACAGAAAAACCTAGCTTAATTCCAGTTTAAAATGAGTAATGCTTTTTGTGGAATGAATTCCAGACTTTTCTTTTAAACAAGGAAGAAATTAAAACTTAGGAACAAATGTTATGGTAAAATGAGACATTGCATTGAAATATAGGCAATTAAACAAAACTCAGGTTTGAATTAAAAAAAAAAAGAAGAAAATAAAAACAGTACCTACAAAAATTGGTATGTTTGCTCCATTGCTATAAAAGTTAGTTTTTCTTTATTTATAATCACTTTTATGGTTCAAGATTTATTTCTCTTGAAGCAACACATGTGCAAGTGGTAAAAATGACTATCCACATTAAATTGATTGACTAACACAATCAAAACTTTCTTGTCTTATTTTTGATTAATAATCTTTTCACATAGCAATGTCACAAAACAGTTCCTGGCACACACTCATATTGTTATGTATGATTTTTTTCCAAGGCAATATTTCGGACACAGAAGCAATATCTCATTTTACCAATTTTATGTTATGCAGTTGTGAAAGAATAATTGATATTTCAACATGAATCTTTCAGGAAAAGTTGCTAAATTATACAGATGATGGAAATTTTATAAATTTTTCACACATTCTACAATTCTTTAAAGAACCGTTTTGTAAATATCTCTGATAAGTGTATGATAAACTAGATCACAGAGAGAAGAGGCAAATGTTTCTATAATCACTTCCAGCAGACAGTATGGTTAATTAGAGTATGGATTAATGGAAGGGCACAATAACGTTTTCGGGGAGGCAAAATTTGATTTTGGTGAAAGGGTCATGTTTCAAGCAACACTGGTTGTGACATAAAGTGTTATTGTTATAGATTTAAATAACACATGTTCCCGAAAATGCCAATGGAAGGGAAATAATTATACTTGGAGTTATGTCAAATTGAATTTGTTTACATTTTAAGTTTGATTTTTTTTCCCCAATAGGTATACTTATAAAAAATATTTAGATTTGTTTTAGATGCAATAACTGTATTGAAATATTGCCTTAAATGTATCATCTGTTGTTAATGTAAAAAACAGCAAATAATATCACCAACTGAATTGAGAAGCATTACCTTAGATCATTGTATTGACATCTGAAAATTGTAAGAGAAATTATTTGTCGAACAAGAATTTTATTATTTATTTCTATTAGATGAAGTAATGTAAAGCATTATTATTAATTTTGAATTTTGATTTAAGTTAAGTTGTGAGATACAAAAACAACTAAATAAATTAAGAAAAATAGTAAGGAAAATAGTAATCAAAAATTAATAATAATGGTTTAAGAATATTATTGTTTGTATATAAAAAATCTGATGAGCCAATTGAAATGTTTTTAATTATTTTTCATTTTCGTTTTCTTCACAGATGTTCCAGCATTAATGTTTGTACTGAGACAAATTCATTTCTTAAATTTGTGAATTTGAATGGATGAAAAGTTTTATTGTTGACCTCTGATCTCAATATATGGAAGAATACACACAAAAAAAATATTGTGATGGATTTTGTAACCCTTCTTTATCAAAAAGTTCAAACTTTTAAAAAGACAGTCACAAATACATTGGAAAGAAGGAATATTTGAAGTGTGATTCTCGATTTTCTGAGATGTCAAATTTGGTGAAACATATGCAAACAAACACCGGAGAAAAACTATTTTCTTGTAATATGTGTGGAGCTTCCTTTTCGCAGAAGTCATATTTAGTACAGCATATGCTTTTACACTCTGGAGAGAAAGCATTTTCTTGTGAAGTGTGTGGATCTTCTTTTTCATGGAGGTCACATTTGTTGGAACATATGCGAAGACATACTGGAGAGAAACCATATTCTTGTCAAGTGTGTGGATCTTCCTTTTCACAGAAGTCAAATATGGTGGGACACATGCGAACACACACTGGAGAGAAACCATATTCTTGTGAAGTGTGCACATCTGCATTTGCAGAGAAGTCAGTTTTGATGCAGCATATGTTCACCCACACTGGCGAGAAACCATTTTCATGTGAAGTGTGTGGATTTTCGTTTTCAAAGAAGTCAGCTTTGGTGCGACATGTGCGAACACATACTGGAGAGAAACCATATCCTTGTGAAGTGTGTGAATCTTCCTTTGCACGGAGTTCATATTTGGTGAAACATATGCGAACACACACTGGAGAGAAACCATATTCTTGTGAAGTATGTGGATGTGCATTTTCAGAGAAGTCAGCTTTGCTGCGGCATATGCGAACACACACTGGAGAGAAACCCTATTCTTGCAATGTATGTGGATTTTCTTTTACACAGAGGTCAAATTTGGTGAAGCATATGCAAATACACACTGCAGTGAAACCATAAGGTTGTGTAGAGTGTGGATGTGCATTTATAATCCGAGTTTTAGAATATAAAAGCTGTACACAAAAGATTTTTGTATTTTCATAATTCATTAATATAATCTTTCATATCATTTATGTTTTAAAATCGTTTGGACGCATTGTCTAGAAATTATATTGTAATGGTGTGAGTGTATCTGCAATTTCAGACAGACGTACAGCTTTTTTAAAAATGTTTTTTTATTGTCAAAAATTGTGTAAGTGGAAATTCTGAGATAAGGATTATCTCGGACTAGTGTCATCTTACTTGTTATAGTCACAACAAAACATTTTATTTCAGTAAAAAAAATGTGTCTGTAAATGAACTACAGTTAAGTAAAATTAAATAATTTTTAAAAAACTTCCAATTTTCACTTCAGTCACAACAAAGTAAATCATTTCATTGTGACAGTAGTTAGAGTTTTCCAATGTCAACGGACACAATAATTTCTTCATTTAGAAATCAAATCTTATAACTAGCATCATTATGAGCTTAAATTCTTTTCTGTGCCTGAATCCTGACTTCCTAATTTTTAGTCTGATGGTCTCTTTAAGGCCTGTTTCTTCCTTTAGACTAGTGATAGACTGATTGATGTTTTGCAACAGTGCTCTGATAACTGCCCTCTCATCATGATAACTATAACTATCTGGATCATGTAAAATCCATTTCACAACTGTCTGAATTTGATTAATTTGCTCAGCTATTGCACATTGTGATAGACCCTTATTCTGAAGTTTTGAAATCGGACAGCTTTGGTCTCTTTCCCATACTGCATTGACTTGACACTGTTTTTAACAACAGAAACCGATGAATTGAATTTTGAACCTTTTATATCATGTCAATTGTCAATGAGTTTAAAGTTTAGGCAATGAAAAATTTCAATTATTAAAATTATGTTAAAACTACTCAACTCATGATCACTGCTTAACTTTTTACTATTGGACAGTGTTTGTAAAATGACCAACCTTATAATCACAAATGGTAATTAATTTATTCCAGATAATGAAATTATTCAAAATGTTCACTTGAGTTTAAAGTTTTTTGGTGCACTGTATATAAGACTATCTTATTTGACTACCCTTAAAATATATAAGTGGGCTATCTTGGCATTTTAAATCACATTTGCTGAATATTGGAGAAGAAAGTGTTGCTTTTTACAGCTAAAACAATAGTATTGGGAACTAGGATGAATCTCGGTTTTTTTTCAAATGGACATTGAATGTTTGACAGAGTCATTGAAAAAGTCAAGCTCAGAATTTTTTTATTGTGTGAAATTTAGTAACAAGGCAATTACCTCATCACTTTTATACCTCACAAACCTAATGAGTTAAACATTAATTATTATGAAATCTATAGTAAAATTAGTAATTAATAGAATTGTATACTTAGGAATTAATCAATTAAGCCTTAACACAACTCAGTTTTGAGCTATGGAACACTTTTCGCTCTTTATACCCAAATTCCAAATTGCCCCAAATATTCAATATATAATATCTAAATTAGCTACACTGATGTTTCGTATGACTGACGGAAATTTATTTTATATGACTATTATGGCCGGCTGCTCCACACACCATGAAGTCCGGCCCCTTCCAAACATGCACCTTTAGAACGGGCACTGCCCTAGTTGATGTAAATCCAGTACTTATAAACTATCTGAGATCCAATTGACATATTGCAAGAATAAGTTTATGCTAAACTGACTTAATTCTTATAAATAATAATATTTCATTGATAACAGTAGTCAGAAGATAGATTAAGTGGATGCAAAAGTTCCCAGTGCCATCTTTTTACCCAATGTTAGGGAAAACTTTTAAATATACTCAGCTCTTTATTGTAGTACATTATTTACAAAATACCACTAGAAAGTGTAAATTATGTTTACAAAATGCAAAACGACAAGAGAGTAGATACAGATGTACTGAAAGAAAGGTGACCTTATGTGTAAATCCATGTTTTAAGATATTTTATACATGTTTTAATTATTAAATTATTTTATTTTAATGCATTTATGTATATATTACATTTATTAGATATTCTGTTGTACATATTAGTTGATTTATATGAAAATAAAACTGTTTAAAATATGCAAGGAAGACTTTCTATTTTCTTCAATTCTTTACAAGAAAAACTCAGCACAGGAGTTACAACGTTAAAAAATATACTTGGCAGTGAACATAATTTAAAAGGTTGAATATTTGTACCTCAATCATAACCTCTTAAAATGCTCAAATTTGGTTTCTGAATTATTTTTAACTTGTCACAGTAAAATTGTCTCCATTCATCTAGGTTCTGATTAAATTATGCATGAAAGAAATATAATCCATTATTATATAATTATTGTTATCAAATTAAAGCAAACTATGAAGGTTGTTCACCAGGCTATGAATCAAATAAAAAATATTAGTTCCAAAGGCATACCTAAATAGTCCAAAGGGTATAGTTTTGCTCACCCCACAAAAAAATTTATAATACCCCACTTAATAATTGAAAAAATGCTATTATTATGTAACTATTATGTTATCGAATCAAAACAATCTGTAAAAGTTGTTCACAGTATGAATGAATGAAAGTCAAGAGTAATATCAATACTTAAAAGTAGAATTTGGGGATTTAACCACTGAATTTTGCAATATTTGAGCAAATTTCAACAATCTGGAGAAAGGGATTGTCAATGGTCAGGAATTAAGACAAGTATTGCTGACTATTATATGTATATTTATGTGTCTCCACACAAGGGCAAATTAGACACAATGTCAGGAGTTAATGTAGGGCCTCACATGCATACAATGTCTAATTTCCTCAGCCTTGACTTTTGGCATGCCACAGACATTAGGAAATGCCCTGACCCTACCCGTTTTAGTGCAGATTGATGGAATGGGTATCCTGGAACTAGACATTATACTTTTGGGGGCAACAGGAAACTCCTGTGCCAGGTAAGTATGTATAATGTAAATACATTGCTAATGATTTTACAATAGAAATGCATTGAAAATCAGGAAGAATGGGATTGTCAGTGGTCAGGAATTAATGCAAGTATCAATGACAGAATAAGGCTATTTTATGTATGATTTATTGATTTTTATTAGTAACAAATATTAGAAACCATCAACCAAAACTGTCAAAATTCAAACATTCACTCCTTATTGTGTCTAGAAAAAATGTATTTTTGTTACTTTCTTAGTGCAGGGTTCAATTTGAAATGCTAAATTGGTCCCTTTCTTTATGTCAAGCAGCATTTGCACTTGTTTTTTGAAAATCACACTTTTTTAATGATCACTTCTCAACAAATGCTGAGAGAAGTAACTTATTCATTGATCGCCCCTTTTTTCAAATTTTTAATTGATCACCCCCAACATGGCATGCTGCCAAAAGACATTGGTCACATAACGGTTTCTATTGAGTGACTAACCAGACCTGTTATTATGACTGACATTGTCAGGAGGATAGAAGAAATCTGCTCAGGGTTCTTTCTCTCACAGAAATTGTGAAAAAATTAAAACACGAACACAAACTTTTGCAAAAATAAAACAAAACAGTATTTTTACACAATAAACTAGCAAGGACACCCAGCTTTGCCAGGGGAAAAAAAATGCAAATACACAGGAAAAAATATGTTCTTCAATATATTTCTTCTTACACAACAAAAGATTTTTTACACTATTTGCACATGAAAAAGTAGCTGTTATTGAAAAAATATTCTGATGCACAAAACAAATGATGCTGTCCCTTAGTTTGGCAAGGCTTCTGGGTACATGACATTAGTGCTTCTCCCATTGGGTGCCAGTATTAAGAGGTTGTTTTCTTAGGATTTTTGTCTGAAAACGTTTTTCAGGGTTGCCTGTTAGGTTCTTTCGTTTTACATAAAAAAGCTATTTAAATCCAAAATTGACCTCTGGTGACCTCCAAGGTTATTGGAGGTCAGCACCACCTATCCTATCATCTTTTTCTGGTCAAATTAACCCGACTTACCAATTTACCTCTTGGAGGTCGAATTTGACCTAATCTGCCCTACCATTTGTGAGGTCAAACACATTTTTATACTCATACCAAACTCAATATCTCATTCAATTTTGCCAGAAATGGCATGCTGTTCTCATTGATAACCTCTGATGACCTCTGGTGACCTCGAATGAACTCCAAAGTCAACCTCACATAGACTTAGAACTGGATGTCTTGTGAGTCTTCATGCCAAAGATTAGGTCAATGGTCTTTGTCATTTTTACATAATAGAGACATGGACACACAAGCACACTAACAGAAGCCTCCAATATTAGTATAGATTACATTTATTTCCATAGAGGAAACCTGTATTTTCTTATACTCAATAGCCTAAAAGATTAACAAATAAGATCAAGCAATGTAAACATTTCAATCAAATTTGCTAAGCAAAATATGAAAAAGATATTAACACATTTCCTTTGATAATAGTATGTAAACTACCTTCTAGTTATTGCTAAGGGATATTTACAAGGTCTGTCCGGAAAGTATCCAGCGATTTAATATTAATGAAAAGAATAGCCTACCTAGGGTAATGGCACCATAGCCCCCTTCAAAGTACTCCACACATACTTATCCCAGCATCCCTTACACTTTTCAAAACAGTCTGTAAAGTCCTCTTTTGAGATCACTATCAGTTGCCTTGTCACATTCTCCTCAATCTTGTCCATGGTCTGAAATCTCTTTGGGAAGCCACAGAGAGCCAAATCTGGATTGCAGGGGTCTGACAAACCTCAGTGATGCAATGGTTTGCCAAAAAACCCTGCACAAGACGTGAAGAATGACTTGCTCAGTCATTGTGAATGCAACGGTCACACAGTACACAAGCTCACTCAAGTGCATCTCACTGCAAGCTGAGTAACCCCATGGGAGAGTGTCTGTTCACGCATGTGAAGTAAGGTCGCTCTGATTGGTTGCCAAATTACATCAACGCTGGACAACCAGTTCTCGAGATATTCAAAGTGGCAAGGATACTTTCCAGACAGACCTTGTATTTTCATATATTTAATAGGCCTAAAATATTCACAAATAACATCAGGCAATGTAAACATTTTAATCGAGTGTGTTAAGCAAAATATGCAAGAAAACATTGGCACATTTCCTATGACAACAGCATGTAAAGAAACTTCTGGTTATTGCTAAGAGTGATATACACGTACTGTACTCACTGTGAAAGCAACTCTGTAAGATTAAGATTTTGAACATAAAACTATGGTTGCCATATCTGTACATTCAAAAAAGAGGATGTTTCTGGTCACCATCATAGTTGTCAACATATGTAAATAATATAGCAACAGTGGCTAGATGCAGCACAGGGAAAACAAATGCTACAGTGTAAAAAAGCCATAAGAAGAAATGGTATACTTTCAACATTTATGGCTGTAATTGCAATAAAGCAGTACATGACACTACATTCTAGCTCTAAAACTGCTAATTTGACAAAACTGAACAGACATCTCCTAGCCTCTCTCCTCATTACAGTTTCATGTTTTTTTCCATGGATAAATGATAGAAGCTGAGATTCCAGACTTTAAAAATTCCTTCTGGATGAAGATTTTGAGATCTAAATGGAGGACATGTCTGAGAGAATATGGACATATGGCAACGCTATACAAACTCTATTAAGCTTTGACAAATCTTCATAATGTAGGTTTCCACTTTTTGTTTAAAATATGAATGAAAAATACAGATCTCCAGACTCCACAAACATTTTCTTCCCACTTTGGATTTCAAGCTGAAGAACAACTTAATATGCCATCTTTTCAATATGGTAATTGATGACATTCAAATGTGAATAATGTCAAAGTAAAAAAATATTTTTTGCTCCAGCGTGTAACAGTGTTATTTTAAGAAGGGGCTATTTTAACCTTAGATCAGCATTATTAACATTATTCTCCAGTGTGTGTTCTCAAATCTGAACTGTGTTGAAAGGCAGCTCCACACACTTCACAAATATAAGGTTTCTCACCAGTGGGTGTTTGCATATGTGTTACTAAGATTGACTTCTGTGAAAAAGAAGATCCACAAATTTCACATGAATATGGTTTCTTTTCAGTGTGTGTTCGCATATGTCTCACCAATGCTGAATTTTGTGAAAATGAAGTTCCACAAATTTTACAAAAATATGGTTTCTCTCCAGTGTGTTTGCATATGTCTCAGCAAAGCTGACCTCTATGAAAAAGAAGATCCACAAATGTTACATGAGTATGGCTTTTCACCAGTGTTTGTATATGGCGTTTTAAAGTTGAACCATCACAAAATGAAGCACCAAAATCTCACAATATGGCTTCTCTCTAGTGTGTGTTCACATATGTTGTACCAAAGCTGACTTTTGTAAAAAAGATGATTGACAAATTTCACAGAAATATGGTTTCTCCTCATTGTGTCTTCTTATATGGAACTTTAAAGATGAACTATCACAAAATGCAGCATCACAAACTTTGCAAAAATATGGTTTATCTCCAGTATGTGTTCAGATATGTTTGACCATATCTGATTTTTGTGAAAATGAAGCACCCCAAATTTCACAAGAGTATGGTTTCTCTCCAGTGTGTGTTCTCATGTTTCACCAAATTTGACATAAATAAAAATGTGGCTCCACATGCATCACAAGAATGGGGCTTCTCTCCTGTGTATGTTTGCAAGTGCCTTTTCAAATAAGAACTACTTGAAAGGGAACGACCTCACACTTCACAAGAATATGGTTTCTCACCAGTGTATATGTGCATGTGTCTTTTCAAACATGAATTAAGTGAAAATGCTGATCTACACACTTCACAAGAATATGGTTTCTCTCCAGTATGACATGAATAAAAATGCAGCTCCACACACCTCACAAGAATGGGGTTTCTCTCCAGTGTGTCTTCTGTTATGGGTTTTTAATGCCAAACTACTTGAAAATGGAGATCCACAAATTTCACAAAAATAATTTTTCTACACTATTTTTCCATGTTATCTGATCACAAATAGTGCTTTCATCCATTCAAATTGACTACAACGGCAAAGGTTTTCAAAAGTCGAAATTTGTTTCATGCCAAATTATATGTAAAAACAAAAATATTTAAAAAATATTAATTCAGCAATTGAGTAAGATTGTATTACATTTTTAGTAATTTCTTTTAAATGTGATGTTTAACACATACACATTATTTGTAATCCATAAAATAATATTCTTGTTCCACTAATAATTTATTACTTCTTATATTCATTTGAATATTCAATTTAGGGTTGTTTTTTAATTCACTAATAAGTATTTGTTCAGTATATTTACATTAAACTGATGGTATAAGACACCTTTAAGTTATACAACTCAGGTTTGTGTTGTATTTCATAACTGATATTTTATATTCAACAATAATGTTATTAGTATTCAATTTTTATAAAATGCGTCAGAATTTTCCTTCTATGCGTGTGAGCGTCATGCGAGTGGCTCCCTCAGAATGCGTGAGACTTGGAAGGTGCGGCTTGCTTTTTGTTAGGATTTCCTAGTCAATCAAGATAATTCTATTTTGTTGGTTCAATTAAATAGAAGTTGTTGATAATGGCATAAAGCAGGACAGCATAACATTAAAAGAAAGAAAAGAAACCAAAAAAATAATACAAACGTCAAATTTTCTTGGAGAAAATATTTCGTGTTTATTAACTCCCTTTAACTTCGCTCTTCATTCTTTCCCAGTTTGCATTGCGGCAAAACGTCAATCTCATTGAAGAAGAAAATTTAACAT
>VCCN01006885.1:9558837-9568973 GCA_006491835.1 Architeuthis dux
GTACATTTTTAAATTAATGACTGATGGTAAGAACGATCCGGACATCATTTCTTTTTAAAGGGACGAAATGATTTTCATCACCGCGTAGCGATTTCCGTTGTTAATTTTGTCATCAGACGAAATGATTTGGAGTTTCTTAACGCTGTTTTCTTTGTGTCATTGTTTTGAGCTTCAACATTATTGTACTGAATTGAACGAACAATACAGAAATTGTGGGTAATTGACTGAGAAATCCTAACAAATCGACCAATTTTGGAAAGCACTTGAAAACAAAGGCAGTGGTGTAGCCTCGGCTACGCTTTGTATTCATTTTTGGCTTTCTCAATAGAATTTTACCTTCTATGGTAAGTTTAAAAAATCTTTCTGATTTTTATCATCTACAAACTTTCATATAAACATCATTTAAAACTTCACTTGAACACAAAACAACCCAAATCCAACAGTGTTTGTTGAGCTTTTGTTAAAAATAGGAAATCAAACGATTTTGTTTTACTTTCTTGTGTCTTCAATTTTCCATTTTTATATACTTGAAATAGGGTTTTTTTCGACAGCAGTTAATTGTGTCATTAAGCCAGCTTCAGTGTAGTTGGGCTAGGTTTGAACTAATAAGAAAAATGGTAGTTAAATTTGGTATGTCCGATATCAGAATAAAGATTATTACAAAAAATATTGATATTCTCGGATCTGACCGTCTTTTCACTTAGGCTGTTCCATGCGTTTGCTACTCTTGCTGAGAGGAAATCTTTTCTAACACCAGAGGAGGTGTCCTCTGGTTTTACTGCACATAGAAGTCAGCATTTTCTTACCAGGGCATTTTGAGCAATGAACGTCAGTATCCACTGTAAATTATCGCTAATAATAACAACAAGCAAAATTTATATTTCCATGGACATCAAATAAATTAAGGTGGGGATTATCCCCACCTTAATTTATTTGATGATTTATTTTACTTATAATTTTTGCCCAATCATGATTTTTACAAAAAGGAAAATCTTTTCTTTTTTTCAGGAATTTTGAACAGAAACTTATTTTTTTAAATTTTGTCTTTTATTAGATGAGAACTGAAAATTTTAGTAAATTTTTGTAATTTAAAAAAATCTAGATGGTTTTGTTTACATTGTCACAACATTTACACTATCTATTAAAAAAAATATCAAATAGTGTTGATTTCCAGTATGTCAGCAAAGTCCACGTAGATGCCTACTGAGACAGTAGGACTTTCCAAATACAAATGGGAAAATTAATAAATTAAACAGATTAAAAACAGTAAAAATAAGAAAATTCCTTGATGTGAGGAATTTAGGAAGAATATTATACTTTAAAGGGTGCCGAAGTTCAGGTTGCCTGAGGCATCAGGGACACTAGGGTCGGCACTGTTTACAGGCATATGTAACATGACCCTGAAAATGTCATAGGCTACAGAAAAATCAAGATTTCCCCCATTTTGCAAATATATAACAAGGGTCCAATTTTGCATTGATATATACACTATAAATCGATCCTTAACTTTAGGGCCCCACAATATATCTTAAAGTTCTATATAAATCTTAATGAAATTTTGTGGAAGGGTGGGAAAGGGGCTACGGAAGAAGTGATTGAATCGTTTGGCTGATCTATGACATTTTAACAGTTATCTCCCCTGCATTGTAGCTATATGTCCACACAATATCTTCAACAGTTCTCAATGAACTTCAATGAAATTCTATGGGAGGGTAGGCCATGGGGTGAGGATGAATTGGTTAAATTTTGGGGCGAACACATATTTTTTTTCATATATTTCCAGTTACCTCCTTGCATCGTAGCTGTATGTCCATTGGTTAAAGTTTGGGGTGGATGCTGGAATTTTTTAGATTGAGAGATATTTTCCATTTTATTTTCATATATTACAGTTACTTCCCTTGCATTGTAGCTATATATACACACAATATCTCCAAAAGTTCTCAATGAAATCTTCTGGAAGAGTATGCTATAGGGTAAGGAAGAATTGGTTGAATTTTGGGCCAGATTCGGGAATTTCTTTGAGAGATATTTTCTCTCATACATTTATTATGTATTCACTCATGTTTGTCCATACAATACTTCCAAAATTCTCCATGAGTTCCAATGACATTTTGTTTTTATCAAAACGTTTCAGCTGTTGTACTCTCCAACCTTCCTCGGATGAATGTCATCAACAAAGATGAGGAAACTGGTCCAAATAAATCAATGTATAATAGTAACATCTTATCTCAGAAATCCAGGCCCAATGGTGGGACATAGTGCTGGGATGTTGATTCATACCTTTCCCAAAAGCATTAGTGCCAAGGAAACATAAGCAGCCAAAATTCGAACCTGGTTAGCTGCTTTCATTTTCCGTGCTGATGACCATGAGGCCACCCTGGACCTCCTCTCCTAATAGTAGATATTTGCTAAAAAAATCAAATGTGCATGAGTTGAGTGAACTGGAACTGAGTCAACACAATTCACATGTTGAATTCCTTTATCATTTCTAAAATTCTTTTTCTTTTTTTTCTTTACAGATGTTCCAGCATGAAAGAAGTATAGCCTTTTAGCAATATCAGAATCATTTCTTAACATTGCAAACTTGAATGAATGAAAATTTTATTAGTGACTTCACATGAGAAAACCTGGAAAAATGACTGAAAAGAAATATTCACATGAAATGTGTGGATCTACATTTTTAACTGATTCAAAGTTAAACAGACACTCTCCAACTGACACTGGAGAGAAGCCGTATTCTTATGCAGAGAGTGGATCTGCATTTTCAGAGAAATCATGGACTGGAGAAGTATCTACATCTCCCCCTTCAGGAGAGCAACATTTGTTGAAGCATACACATGCACACACTGGAGATGGTGAAAACCTCTGCAAAGTGTGTGGATCTGCGTTTTCAAAGAAATCAGATTTGGCCAAGCACATGAAAAAACATACTGGAGAGAAACCGAATATTTGTGAAGTATGTGGGTCATGTTTTAAATTGAAGTCCAATTTAGTGCAACATGTGCGAACACACACTGGAGAGAAACCATATTCTTGTGAGGTGTGTGGATCGTTTTTTTCCAAGAAATCACATTTAGTAGAACATACACGAACACATACTGGAGAGAAACCATATTCTTGTGAGTTGTGTGGGTCATCTTTCAAAACAAAGTCACATTTATTGTATCACACACGAACACATACCGGAGAGAAACCATATTCTTGTGAATTGTGTGGGTCATCTTTTAAAATAAAGTCACATTTTGTACATCATACACGAAAACATAGTGGAGAGAAACCATATTCTTGTGAAGTGTGTGCATCTACTTTTGCACAGAAGTCCCATTTAGTGCGACATATGCAAAAACACCCTGGAGAGAAGCCATATTCTTGTGAAGTATGTGGGTCATCATTTACATTGAAGTTCAAATTAGTGCAACATATGCGGATACATACTGGAGAGAAACCTTATTCTTGTGAAGTGTGTGGGTCATCTTTTATATTAAAGTCAAATTTAATGCAACACAAGCGAAAACACACTGGAGAGAAACCATATTCTTGTGAGGTGTGTGGATCGTTTTTTTCCAAGAAATCACATTTAGTAGAACATACACGAACACATACTGGAGAGAAACCATATTCTTGTGAGTTATGTGGGTCATCTTTTAAAACAAAGTCACATTTATTGTATCATACACGAACACATACTGGAGAGAAACCGTATTCTTGTATACTGTGTGAGTCATCTTTTAAAACAAAATCACACTTAGTACATCATACACGAAAACATAGTGGAGAGAAACCATATTCCTGTGAAGTGTGCGCATCTTCTTTTGCACAGAAGTCCCATTTAGTGCGACATATGCAAAAACACCCTGGAGAAAAGCAATATTCTTGTGAAGTATGTGGGTCATCATTTACATTGAAATTCAAATTAGTGCAACATATGCGGACACATACTGGAGAGAAACCATATTCTTGTGACGTGTGTGGGTCATCTTTTATATTAAAGTCAAGTTTAGTGCAACACAAGCGAACACACACTGGAGAGAAACCTTATACTTGTGAGGTGTGTGGATCGTTTTTTTCTAAGAAATCACATTTAGTAGAACATACACGAACACATACTGGAGAGAAACCATATTCTTGTGAGTTATGTGAGTCATCTTTTAAAACAAAGTCACATTTAGTATATCATACACGAACACATACTGGAGAGAAACCATATTCTTGTGAATTGTGTGGGTCATCTTTTAAAGCAAAATCACATTTAGTACATCATACACGAAAACATAGTGGAGAGAAACCATATTCTTGTGAAGTGTGCGCATCTTCTTTTGCACAGAAGTCCCATTTAGTACGACATATACGAACACACACTGGGAATAAACCATATTCCTGTGAAATGTGCGAATTTTCTTTTTCCCAGGAATCAATTCTGTTGCAACATATGGAAACACACCTTTGAAAGAAACCACATTCTTGCCAAGTGTGTCAATCTTCATTTTCATGAAGATCACTTCTGATGCTACATATGTGAACACACACTTGAGGAAAACCATATGCTTGCAAAGTGTGTCGATACCCTTTCCATTGAAGTTAAATTTAGGGCAACATATTCAAACACATACTGTGAAGAAAACGTGTTCATTTGAAATGTAGGTCATTCTTTTTCTGGAAGTCAAATTTAGTGAAACTTGCAAATAAGTTCTTGAGAGAAACCATACTATAGTGGAGATTCTCATTTTCAGATAACTTACCAACTCACATCAGGATATGCATTGACTATAAATTATATTCTTGTGAGGTATGTGGAATTCATTTTTTTATAATAGATTTGGTGCAACATATGGAAACACACCCTTGAAAGAAAGGAATAATTATGTGCAAACATGTGAACATTTATTTTTATTGGGAATCAAGTTTGTAAAAACAGGCTTAAATGCTCTTCATATCTTCATAGCTAAATACTTTCACACAATACTTTCAGGTTTGGCATATAAAAACATTTGTGAACCCACTCTCAAGATTAATATTACTTTTTATTTATATTTACATGTTTTTATAATTTATGATTGACTTTGAAACCTCCATAAAGGCCATTTTTAAAAATATGCATAAAAAAACAACCCAAACATATTCCATATATGATTATTATCACAACTTTGTTGTTCATTTGTCTAGTTTTTGGTACCAAGGTAGAAAATGGATTCTAAAAACTTAACAAAAACAAATATTTCAGCTGGTACATTAGGTGCAAAACAATTTGTCAGGATCGTCTGGGTTCAGTTTTGACTATTGTGAAGAACTGAACAAAAAAAGTTTATGGAAGTTTTTGTGTATCTCTCTTCCAACAGAAATGTGTTTTGAGGCAGAGTTACAACCATTCAGCATGTTGTAATAACACCACAGGTCAAGATATGTGGCTAGTATGTAAGTCCATTTAAACTATAACATGCATTTGTTAAATGGAGAAGTCTTCAGATATAATGAAATATCTCGAGTACATTTCAGCAGACTTTCTAGAGAAAGTTGTAAATATTGAAAAATAGACTTTGTGCTTTATTTTTCTGGTTATGGTTGCTTTTTTCTCACTGGCACTGTAATTTATTCTCTTCATATATAATTTGGGAGTTGGGCAGAAGAATACCTTTATGGTAAGACCATGCTCCCCTTACAGTACATGTGTTATTTTCTTAAATAAAGATGTTTTCTTCTTAGTCCCCATAAATGTTTGTGATGTCTAAATTATTTAAAAAAACACTTAGCCATGTTAAATACACAAGTTTCTCTATCAAAACAAATGTTGTTTATTATGTAAAGCTTACATGTTTTTACATTAGTGTTAATATTTACATATCTGTGTCTTTTGCTTCCTCTGATTTTTCTTTGTTTTGTGTGACATGAGAAATTTAGGTGACTCGTTTTGGACCCAAATATTGCTCATTCCATAAGGTCACATTTTTTCCGGACACTGGTGATGTCAGCTACTATGTCACGTCATGCTGAATAATTGGAATATCAAACACGTGGAATATCAAAACAAAACAAATCAGGAACTTTATGTTTTGTGAACATTTTTTTCAAATCAAATTAATTTAATAATAATTTGAATATAAAAAATTGAGCACTTCTTACTCCTGAGTCACAAGTCAGTCAGTCAGTGCAGCGATTCAAAACAGCAAGAATCAACACGCCCCTACACAGTCCATTACCTTTGTCAGAGCTGGGGAAAAGGTACAACATCAACCAAGCTCCTCAGGAGGGCTTTTAACAACCACTCATGACTAGCAGTTCCAAGTCGACCTGGGAAGGCAGCTTAAGTTTCCGGAGCGCATTGCAATTACACTGATCCGCCCTGACATGGTGTTAACATCAGAGTCATCAAAGCAAGTGGTATAGTCCGAGGGCCAGCAGGGGTTACTGGGCATCCCGCCCCATGATTCTACATTTAGGTTACCAAAATGTTCCTTAGGATGTCCTCTTTCAGAAAAAAAATGGGAAGAAGCTTCACATTTTCGGCTGTAGCTTTTGATGCCAAATAGATACAAATTGACAAGAAGCACAAAATTATCCTTCTAACGATATATATATGTATATACATCCCTCAAGAATGAATTACACAATACATAAAACCTGGACTGCGTACTTGAAATTTTCTCGTAAAATGCTGAATACCTAGCTTCACATTTTCGGCTGTAACTTTGTATGCCCAGCAGATACAAGTTTACAGCATACACTGTTGGAAAGCTGATGGAATTCTCTTTCCAATGATATCTATATATGTGTATATATCTTCATCATGAATTCAAACCAAAATCAATAGACCTTGGCCTATAAAGAACACATATACTTGATATATCCTTGTAAAATACTGTAATACCTAAAACTCTAAAATTACTTTTATAGTAAGAGAAAGTGTATTTATGGACTCCTTATGTCGGAAAACCATGATTTAGCTTTTAAAGTACTCAAATATGTCAATTGGGAGACAAAGTATGAAAGTCTTTTTTTTGGTGTGTGATAGCGGCCATTTTGTTTTATGCAAATGAGGTAGTTCTTCCCAACTTTTTTCTGAAAGAGGATATCCTAAGAAAATATTTATGGTGTTTCCCTGCAAATTTTTATGATCTTTTGGAACTTACTTTTCAGATCCTGTCTTTTTCTAAATATTCTCTTTTTCATTTGACTTCCAGTCTTCGAAGAGTGGAAACAGTCGCAGCAAGGTTACTTCAGCATCTAAGTTCCATATGTATAAGTTGATTTGTCAAAGTATTTCCTATGATGAGCCTTTATCACTGAGGAAGAGGAAGCCACCTGGTCATTCCCTGTTTACTAATAGGCATTAATTTGGTCGATTTGAAAATCATAAATAAAATCTAAATTCAGTACTGAGTGAAGCAAGGTTCCAAAACAAGGGAGATAACTAGTCACTTTATTTAATAGTAATTTGCATATGAAGAAGTAATATAGATCAAAGCTTGAAACTCGATGAGCTAATGTTGCTCTATATTTAGGTCATATAAACTGACATATTGAAACTTAGTAGTTTTTTTAACAGTATTTCTGTAGAAGAAAATTCTCGTATTTTGCTGTTCAACCAAACAAATACTCCTTCTTCGTGGTACTGGTCTTTAATTGGTCCGATTGTGTGGTACTAATCTATACTTGGTTAGGTTAGGCTATTACAACATTCAAAGAGATCTAGTGTACACTCACGGGAAGATCCGCACAGGTTCTTTGTTCAAAATGGTGCAGACCCCCATGATGTTTAAAAAATAAATGGAATTTATTGCTCATTTTTATCTTTAATTTTTACTCTGGTGGTGCCAATCTTGGTCTTATTGTGTGGTACTAATCTTTACTAGGGGACCATTAATAATAATTCACCACATCCCAACCAAGATCATACAACACTTCACCTCTGATAAATGGTAACTCTTTTTCAGACATGTAAGTAGATTATTTCATTTTTTGATTCTTTATCCTTTCCTCTGAAATAATGCCTTTTGGATTTGGCGAGATTCACATTTTCTATTGATAGATAAGTTTATCACATGGCCAGAGGATATCATCAGATTGCTATGTTGAAACTGAGCTGCCAGATCTAATATCTTATAGCATTTCAGTGTGGAAAGAGAGTTATTTGTTGGTGACTGTCTCCTTCCCAATTATCATGCAGCAAGTAGTATTAAGTTATATAGTAGCAGTAATTTGTACCCTGGTGGTGCCAATCTTGGTCTCATTGTGTGGTATTAATTTTTACTAGGGTACCTTGGTATAGTTGATCTTTCCTTCATCCCTAATTTCTTGTGTGTATAGTGTTTGGATTGAGTATAAATAATGAATAAATGTTTGTAATTGTTCTGGTCTTGTCCCAAATCTTACATCAAACAAAAACCAGATGTAACAGTGGCTTCGTCTTTCTTTCATGTGGAAGTAAAAAGAAAACAAATGATAAAAAAAGTTTGTAATTGTTCTGGACTTGTGCAAATAAGCATGCATCATCAGATATTGTAGAAAAATGAAAGAATTGTCATACTGTTGATACAGTCAAGCAATGTATTAACAACAGGTATTTAAAGAAAGTATGCTGAAAGGAAATACAAATAAAATTAATAATGAATAATAAATGCAAAATTAGAGGAATGATGAGTTTAGCTTTGAAACCTTCGTGACAAATGGCTTGATAGAAAAAGTACCAGTGACACTGATGATTTGGGCTTTGAAGGAAGTCACGAAGTCAAACAATATATATAAAAGACAACCTACCTTTTTTTTCTATGTAGAAATACAAGGTGATCATTCAAGTTCTTCAGTTCGTCTGTTTTCTTCTTAAGTATTAGCTTTAGTTAGTGGCGTTAGTACTGGTTAGTAGTTGAGACAATAGGAAAGTTGAAAATAGAATAGAGTGTGGTTAGCATTTAGAAGATTCAGGTGATCTTTAGATATGCTTGATTTAGAAGACGCCAAGTAGATGCGACCAGTCTTGTTCCACGAGTTGACTCTTACTGCTGACTTTTCCTAAAAGCGTGGCAAACTCGTGATGCTGAGGTTGACCCCAAGGTCAACTGTCTAGACAAGCAGGAAGTGCTTCTAAACATAGCACAAGCCAACTTCTGTTGTCCAGAGGTCATGCCAGACACAATATCAAATAAACTGATCAGTGTAGTTATTAACTACATAGATTAAGGTAATGTCTACTAGCAAAGAATTAAGCACTTAGTGCCTTAAAATATACCATGCATTGGTGGGATAGTTACTGAATGTATTAATCAGAAAAGGATTGATTAGTACCAACAAAATGAATTGGTAATGGTATGCAATTCTAGTTACTGATGGTAAATTTCAGTAAGGGATAATTACCATGAAGAATTGATAACTATAGCTACTGTGGAATATTTGTAATGGTATTATTGGGTTGGGAAGTAAAGTAATAAAATAAGAACAAATTAAAACTGAGACACAAGTTATCTGCCTGTTCTTAGTATTACAGAGGTACAGTCTACAAGATTCTTTATAGAATTCCTGCTTTAATAAGTGATGACAGAAACAGGCTTAATTGTTGAGCCAGGGAGGTTTTTCAAAAACATAAAAATAAGCTGAAAAACTGAATTCTTCCTCTCTTCCATTCATTTTTCATCATGCTTGTCAAGAGAGCAGTTTCAGGTAAGCCTCGAATATGGCTTAGTTTATCAAAAATATGTTTGTTACCGAGTAACTGTTTCGGAAGAGGGAAGGAATGGGAAAGATCCAAAATCCAAAGAACATAATTTAACTTTTGGAAGCAGTCAGAAAGAAGAAGCAAAAAATCTCTTACCTTGTCTATTGAAACAAGCAAGCAAACAACCGGTATACACGGCAACGTGTATAACGGTTGTTTGCGAAAGAATTCCTCTTTTTGCGACTTAGGATATTTTTGTTCTTTCGTCAGTTAACTTGGGGACATGGGTATGATAACGATGACTCCCGTAATGAATGCTAATGGTCGAAATACTCTGTATTCGACTTCGGTGCCTTCGGCAAACTTCAACAACTCGAACGGGGGGTCTGTTATACAGATCATTGTGAATTACCCTCCATTCATGTGCAATGATTGGTTTCTGGACTTCCGTTACTTCCGGGACTTCTATGATCTATGAGAAAGTTCAAAATAC
>VCCN01006885.1:9571733-9585270 GCA_006491835.1 Architeuthis dux
TGGCTTCGCGAAGAAAGATATTTGGGATGGTTTTCCACAGCAATAATTTTTAGTTGATAATTGTCTAAAATCTTTTATTAATAACACAAAGATTATTAAGATAAATAAAATCAATAGATATCAATTTTCAAACGTTTTTTATCGACACAAGTCGATTTTTTGCCAAAAGTCCAGCCCTAGGTACCGGCAACACAGGCAGTTGGTGGGGCGCATGTCATGTGTCTGAAACAGCAGGACTTTCAAAATACAAATAGAAAAATGTCTAAATAAGAAAATTCCTTGATTTGAGGTCAGATATTTTAGGAATAATACTATACTTTAGTTCAGGTTGCCTGAGGCACCAGAGAACCCAGGGCTGTTTACAGTCATATGAAACATGACCCTACAAACGTTATAGGGTATAGAAAAACCAAGATTTCTCCCATTTTGTAAACATATAACGAGGGGCATAGCTGGAGATTGGGAGGGCGTGGGCTTAGCTCCTTGACCCCTCCTCCAAGATTTAGTTCAGTGGATCCCAACCTAGGGGTTGTGGACCCCTGAGAGTCTACAAAGGTATTACTGTGAGCATGTAGAGTAGGCAGACCTTTCAAAAGCCTGAGGTCCATATGAGAATTCATTTAAATAAATGTGGTCCTTGGTAATGAAAAGGTTGGAAACCACTGATTTAGTGAGATTTGATGAAACCTGACATGCATATACGAGGCTAATAGCAGATATAAAACAAAAATTATTAAAGGCAGTAAAATAGCTAGAGATTTGAGGGCCCAGATGGGGGCTTGGCTCCTTGAGGGGTCCCCTCAACATTTAGTGAGATTTGTTATTTTATAATGTTAGTAGAAATGCAGTAAGTGAGCTACTATTCATGAAGCTTTTGAGGCATCCCCTCCCTTGGGGGCCCAGGGGGGTGACTTAAAATCGCCTCTACCACCCCTTCCCTCAGCTAAGCCCTGCATATAACAAGGGTCCAGTTATGGATTAATACATACACTTAAATCGATCCTCAACTTCAGGGCCACACAATATCTCTTAAAGAATTGGATAGATTTGGGGGCTGATCCATGATATTTTAACAGTTACCTTCCCTGCATTGTAGCTATATGTCTACACAATATCTCCATAAGTTCACAATGAATTTCAATGACATTTTCTGGAAGGTTACTTCAAAGGATGAAATGGTTAAATTTTGGGACGGATCCAGGAATTTTTCAATTGAGAGATATTTTTCATTTAAAAAAAATATATTTACAGTAACCTACCTTGCACTGTAGCTATATTATCTCTAAAAGTTCTCAATGAATCACAATGAAATCTTCTGAAAGTGTATGCCATAGGGCAAGGAAGAGGTGGTTGAAATTTGAGGCAGATCCAGGAATTATTTTGATTGATAGATACTTATTTTTTCACTTATGTTAGTGCATACAATACCTTAAATTCTCAATGTATTCCCATGACATTTTGTCAAAGAGTAGGTCATGGACTAAGGACAAATAGATAACATTTTAGGGCAGATCCAGGAATATTTACTGTTACCTGCCTTGCATCGTGGCTATTTGTGAACTGATTTTCATTCCATTTTTGGTGACAATGGGGTTGTCAGAGGTATGTGCTCTCTGAGTGATTTCAAGTTATTATTATTGCCAACCTAAGTTACACTTAGTAATAAAAAATATATATTTATCATTTTAGCTTAAATGACTATTATTCCTAATACCATTACTTTTAGAAAAAGAAAATAAAGAGAAAAGCTCTGTGGTAGAGTAAATAAGAGAGAATTGAAAAGGAAAGGGCCTTGTTGTCAAATTTTGTAGATTCAAACAGTGGGAAAAGAATAGTTGCTATTATATTATTCATCCAGAGCAGTTTCCTCATCTTTGTTGTTTTTATCAAAACATTTCTGCTGCTGTACCTTCCAACCTCCCTCAGGTGTTTGTCATCAACAAAGATGGGGAAACTGGTTTGAAAAAATCAATGTATAACAGTAACAACACTTTATTTCAGAAATTCAGGCCCAAAAGAAAAGTTTATTTCAGAACAGGTTGAAAAAAGTTTCCCTGCCTATAAATCTAATACTAGTAAAATCTGAAACACAAAAGATATATTCAGATGCAGTGGCCATTACTAATGTTTGGTATAAGTCAGTTTGTACAAGATGACTACCTATTTACTTTTTAAAAATCTTATGAGATAGTTTTTAATATGATCTCATGAAAAATAACACAAAAACATAAGATTCCATTTTCCATGCTGATAACCATTAGGTCACCCCGCACCTCCTCTCCTAATAGTAGATATTTGCAAAAATATCTAATGTACATGAATTGAGTGAACTGGAACTGATTAAAAAAATTCACACGTTGAATTCTTATATCATTTTTAAAATTATATCATTTTTTAAATTCTTTTTCTTTTTTTTCTTTACAGATGTTCCAGCTTTTAGCTATATCAAAATCATTTCTTACAATTGTAAACTTGAATGAATTAAAATTTTATTAGTGATTTTGAAAACCTGGAAAAATGACTGAAGAGAAATATTCATATGAAATTAGTGGATCTACATTTTTAACTAATTCAATGTTAAACAGACACTCCCCAACTGCCATTGGAGAGAAGCCATATTCTTATGCAGAGAGTGGATCTGCATTTTCAGAGAAATCATGGACACAAACTGGAGAAGTATGTAAATCTTCCTCTTCAGGAGAGCCAAATTTGTTGAAGCACACACATGCACATTCTGGAGATGAAGCAAACCTTTGCAAAGTGTGTGGATTTGCATTTTCAAAGAAATCAGATTTGGCCCAACACATGAAAAAACATAATGGGGAGAAGCCGTATTCTTGTGAAGTGTGTGGGTTATTTTTTAAATTGAAGTCCAATTTAGTGCAACATGTACGAACACACACTGGAGAGAAACCATATTTGTGTGAAGTGTTGCAAACATACACTGGAGAGATGCCATATTCTTGTGAAGTATGTGGGTCATCTTTTACATTAAAGTCAAATTTAGTGCAACACAAGCGAAAACACACAGGAGAGAAACCATATTCTTGTAAGGTGTGTGGGTCTGTTTTTTCAAGTAAATCACATTTAATAGAACATACAAGAACACATACTGGAGAGAAACCATATTCTTGTGAGTTGTGTGCATCATCTTTTAAAACAAAGTCACATTTAATATATCATACACAAATACATACTGGGGAGAAACCATATTCTTGTGAGGTGTGTGGATTGTCTTTTGCAAATAAATCACATTTAGTAGAACATACACGGACACATACCGGAGAGAAACCATATTCTTGTAAGTTGTGTGCATCATCTTTTAAAACAAAGTCACATTTAGTATATCATACACGAACACATACTGGAGAGAAACCATATTCTTGTGAAGTGTGTGGGGCATCTTTTACAATGAAGTCCCATTTAGTGCGACATATGCAAAGACATCTGGGAATAAAGCTATATTCTTGTGAAGTATGTGGGTCATCATTTACATTTAAGTTCAAGTTAGTGGAACATATGCGGACACATACTGGAGAGAAACCATATTCTTGTGAAGTGTGTGGGTCATCTTTTACATTAAAGTCAAATTTAGTGCGACACAAGCGAACACACACTGGAGAGAAACCATATTCTTGTGCGGTATGTGGGTCTGTTTTTTCAAGTAAATCACATTTAATAGTACATACACGAACACATACTGGAGAGAAACCATATTCATGTGAGTTGTGTGGGTCATTTTTTAAAACAAAGTCACATTTAGTATATCATACACGAACACATACTGGAGAGAGACCATATTCTTGTGAAGTATGTGGGTCATCTTTTACACTGAAGTCACATTTAGTGCAACATATGCAAACACACACTGGAGATAAACCATATTCTTGTGAAGTGTGTAGATCTTCTTTTGCACGAAAAAACGGTTTAGTGAAACATATGCAAACACACACTGGAAAGAAACCATATTCCTGTTAAATGTGTGAATTCTATTTTTCCCAGCCATCAATTTTGTTGTGCCATATTGAAACACACCTTTGAGAATAACCACATTCTTGCCAAGTGTGTGAATCATTTTCATGAATGTCACTTCTGATGCAACATATGTGAAAACACACTTGAAGGAAACCATATTCTTGCAAAGTGTGTGGATCCCATTTTTCATTGAAGTTAAATTTAGTGCAACATATGAAAACACATACTGCAGAGAAAGCATGTTCATCTGAAATGTAGATCATTCTTTTTCTGGAAGTCAAATTTATTGAAACTTGCAAATTTAGTGCAACATATGAGAAAAGATGTTTTTCTGGAAGTCAGATTTAGTGAAACTTGCAAATATGCACTTGAGAGAAACCATACTATAGTGAAAAGTGGAGATTCTCATTTTCAGATAATTCAACAACTCACATCAGGATATGCATTGTCTATGGTTTTATGATACATTCAAGGATGCACTTGGACACATCATCAGTGATATTCCTGAGGTCATTGGGTCTTTCAACATCATAGACCATTACTCAGGTGTCCCAGCAACATTGGCCCATGGATCGATCCTTCTCATCCAGACCCATATGGAGGCCCTCTCTGCAGCTTTGATGGCTCTTCTTTTTGAGGCCCCATTAATACCAAGCAGAGAGTAGACTTTGCATAGCAATCGGCCAGCAAAGCCCCTACAACACACTTTGATGGGTTCACAACGGGTCTCCACATGCCTCTGGCACTACTCCATCAAATCCTGGCACTTGGACCATTTCTTCTTGCTGGCTTCCTTCATGAGGATCACCTGCTTTGATGAGTCCGATGTTAGCACCAAGTCCGGCCTCAGCAAACTCGTGTTGTAATTTGAGCTGGTGGTCATGCTCTCTTCCACTCCGAACCTCTCTGTCATGGAACTGACAATGAGGGTGTTCATAGTCTGAAGTCAATGTCTCCCCTTGCTGCCAGTTTAATGATTCCGGCAGCATCCTTATCAAACTTGCGCCACTGCTGTGCTGTCCTGTCGGAGGCCATCTTATCCACTGTTCCTGGAATACTCTGCTTGTGCTAAACTTGTGAGCTCCTGTTGACTTTGCATGCTTCCAGCTTTCGGCCATTCCTATGGAATACTAAGTTCATTGCTTATTCTATTAATGTATATGCTCGGTCTGCTGATCGAGTTCTCTAAGCTAAATTCAAGGAAAACTGTTTTAATAAAGATGTTCATTGTTCAACCGTACACAGTAGAATAAATTCTACTGTGTACGGCTGAACAATGAACATCTTTATTAAAACAGTTTTCCTTGAATTTAGATATTTCCCCCTTAATCTCAAGCAGCCAAATACATAAAAACCTATATGTAATGATTTCTATTCTGTTATTTGTCCAACTCACTACACCATTTTAAAATTCATTCTTAATTTTTTTGTGATGTTGAATCATTTTGTTTTTCAGTACGCGACAGCATAACATTGAATCAAAAAGTTCCTATCCACTTAGAATTCTATGAAAAGTTATTCCATAAAACAAAAACCAGAAGAAAAATGTATTAAAACAATGAAAAAGGTTTTTATAAATAATTAAATTAAGATTATACTAAATAATTCTCACTGCCAGGAGAGGACAAAATAATGAAAGATTTAATCTGTACAAATGATAAATAAAGATGTTCATTGTTCAGCCGTACACAGTAGAATTTATATATTCTACTGTGTATGGTTGAACAATGAACATCTTTATTAAAACAGTTTTCCTTGAATTTAGCTTAGAGAACTTGATCAGCAGACCGAGCATATACATTAATAGAATAAGCAATGAACTTAGTATTCCATAGGAATGGCCGAAAGCTGGAAGCATACAAAGTCAACAGGAGCTCACAAGTTTAGCACAAGCACATTTCCAATGAACATGTAAAATGTATGCTGTGATATTTTTGTGAACCTTGCACATAAATCTGTTTCATTTTGTCTAATTTACACTCCTGAGCCGGCCCAATGCATATGCAAACTAAGAGGCTGCTTAGTGCCCTGTGGCCACCAGAGGTCCCCCGTATAGGCTTGGGCCGGCCCTGATGCAACCTCTAACAAAATTTAAATAAACTATAAATTTTAGATCAGTTCTCTTCAACCTAGATTTTCATACTTACCACCAATATTTAAATTAAAAAACAACTCAAACTTAAAGTTTGATACCCTGCATGAAACAATACAATTAATTGAAATGACTTTTAATTCAATGAGATCCTTGAGCCTGATGCTAGAAAACTAAATGTCAGGTTTGATTTTTGCAAGGAGCAAGTGAAGCGGTGAAGATTCACTTCAGCTAAAGTATTAAAAACCACCGGATATACAATGTTTTTTTTAAAAAAATAACCAGTATCAACCGTAATGTATGAATTTGAAATTCAAAATTAAAAATGCTAATGTAGGAAACTAACAAAAAAAATCAGGGTATACATTTTTAAGATCATTTCTCACCTGAAGATTGACTATAAGTGTAAAACAAATTTGTTGTGAGGACACCATAAATATTATACAAGCTCTATTTTAATAAATATTGAGCACTATTATTACAAATACCACATCATAATGTTTTATTATTATCACAATGAGAATATATATATATAAACAGTATATATATACTACATTTCAAGCAGTTTTTGTCAGAACTTTTTCTTGGAATAGAATGTAAAGAAAACCATGTGTTTGGGGCTGGTTGGTACGTTGTAATTGTATGCAATTGAGGCAGAGGAAAAACAAACGTCTGCAAATAAAACAGACTTCAAACAAGTCACTGGTGTTGTCATTCTTTTCTTATTGTTCTTTTTTTCCATCTTATTTTCCACCTTACATTCCAATGTATCATTGAGATCCACTTACATATGAGTCCACTTGTCCTACCAGGTGGTCATTATATTTTTAAAATCTTACTTTTTACTCAACTACATTCTTCTGTCTGGTTTAAAATGTTATATTTTTCAATTATAACAATATATTAATCACATCTACCCAGTAGCAATAGAAATAACGTTCCCAATCAGATTGTACCAACTATCTCCACTGGTGGGGTAGATTTGTACACCTTTTTCCAAAAGTTTAAATGATGATATAATAAACTTGACAAATGTTTCAGATTTAAACGACCCATCCAAAGGAAGTCACTCTTCTATAGTAAGTTTTGGTCATATTTGCATTTTAATGATTTAATTTCACGGGAAGTTAAAGCCATCTAAGTGAAAAATGTACCTAGTCTTGGTCTTCCATATATATGATAATTATAAAGACATTTTTAATTGGGAACCTATATTTGCTCGGCACCCGATTGTGAAACGAGCGGCCTAAATCGGGTAGATCAGACGTTAAATGGGAAGAGGGTTTTGAACGCCCACCTGGTGTCATATTTGTGTTTTAATGATTTAATTTCATGGGAAGTTACAGCCATCTAAGTGAAAAATGTACTTAGTCTCTGTCTTCCATATATATATATATATATATATATGATAATTATAAAGACATTTTTAATTGGGAACCTATATTTGCTCGACACCTGTTTAACCTGATTGCGAAACGAGCGGCCTAAATCGGGTAGAGCAGACGTTAAATGGGAAGAGGAGATGTGTGGATACACAGGCGTAGCTAGAGATTTGTCAATAAAAATGCAGTAGGCGAACTACTATTTATAAAGTCTTTGAGGCTATTCTTCATTTTTTATATTAAATTTTTCACATTATATGTGAGTAAATACTGTACATTTTCTTACTTTCAGGTTAAAAAACATACCCAATAAAGTTGTTTTAAAAAAGCAAGAAATGAAATATAATGTATGTTGTGTGGTAGTGGTATTTTTAATAAAATAAGTAATAAGAAGTACCAGATCTGAATACATATACTTCTCCAACTTCATTGACAGAGGTAATAAAAAAGATGAAAATGGAAAGAAAAAAAGATATTTCACTGACAAGACAGATGAATTTACTTAAAGATTGCAGTGAAAGTGTTGCTCTTGCATATAAATGGTACCGGAGCCTCAATCGAGTGAGTTGTGGTGCTCCTAAGATGATGTTGCTTTCTGTGATCGATAGTGCAAAGAAGAACTACCCTCCGTCGATGTTCATACAATTTTCTTTTTTCTTCAGAATATGAAGTCTGCCTTGCGTGTCACTCCAATTCTCTAGAAATATTTATGACTCCAAGACCAAATTAAAAAGGGAATTTAGGTCAGAGGGAGATCTTCCTATAAACACATTTTAATACAAATTCTGAAAGTGATGATTCAATCAGTTGTACTCAAATACAGAGGAAGTTATTATTATCATAGATAATGTTATCAAACGGTTGTTGTCATCAAAATCGGTCGGTCCCAAACACTTTATTTAAAATGAATTGAAAATTATATTAAAACAGGTCTGGTCAGTCACTCAATAGAAACCACCACATGACCAATGCCTTTTGGCAGGATGCTGCGTTGGGTGTGATCAATTAAAAAATTGGAGAAAGTGATCAATGAATAGGTTGCTTCTCTTGCCTTTTGTTGGATCATTAAAAGTGTTAATTTTCAAAAAACAAGCTTGGACACAAACTAAGGGACCAATTTAGTGTAAACTTACATTGCAAATTGATCCCCCCCCCCACTCTAGGGGCGGGGGTTTAAAATAAAAAATAAGTTTTTTTCTAGACATGATAAGGAGTAAATGTTTAAATTTTCAGCTTCATTGGTGTGGCGTGTATGTGGAACATACAGTGGAATAAATTTGAATTCATATAAACTTTCTGTAGCTCTAACGGTTTAGAATTTATTGACTGGATTTTGTGTAACTTTTATTTCTGACCATACAACAATTTTATATACCAAAATGTTCAGTTTGTTATGCAGAATAATTTTGATTGTATGTAAATTTTCTGTAACTCTAACGGTTTAGAAGTTATTGGCAAAAAATGAAAATTTGGTTGCCATTTTCCAAGATGGCAGCAGATGCACAGCTTGGATTTATGAAGGCTTTTAGTATTTTCATCAGATGGACTTAAGTAACAAATTTGTAAGGTCGATTTTCCTCAAATTCTTCCACTACCAGTGATATGAAAACTACTCAATTTGGAATATTTCTGATCATTTTACTTAAAGAATATTATAAACAAGAGTGTTTCCCATAATATGACAATGTTTTAATGTTGGCAATATCAGGTTTTGTGATTTTTGATCATCCATACTTCAGCTGTCCAATGAGAGGCTTGTCAATTTAAGCAGGCTTTCATCACATATGAATAAGGAAGGCTGACTCAATTCCCACTTGACCTTTGAACGGAGTTGACAGGTGATAGAACCCACTGTAAACAAATGTATTTTTCACTATATTTTCAGTAAAAAGTAAGAAATTATGTATCTCATTAACAAATTTAAATAGAAATGAGAATGATATACAAATTGAGGTTTAATTTGTTTCTGCTGCAACTCAGTAAATTATTGTTTAAAATATGTAGGCAATTTAGTTTTTATTACACAGCTCTGACATAAAGGAAGAGTGTGAGTTCATTCTATTGAGAAGGCAATAAGATTGTTAGGTATAGGATTTTTTAGTTTTTTCACCTTAAAGTATAAAATATTTCTTTTTTGATATCTATTTTACAATGCTAGAAAGATACAAATATTCTGAGAAAAAACAATAAAGTATTGTAAAACCACATATCAAAACAAATAAACATTGAATCATTCATATTTTAAAATGAATGAATTGTTAGTGATTTTTATACTCAGTGAAGAAAACATTTTCACGCCATTACAGAAATATCTAAACGGTCCTTTCCCCTTGAGTTCATTGCTTGATTTAGATTTTCGTATAACATCTTTATCATTTTAGATTTTGTATCCCGATAAAACTCTGTTGTAAAATTTACAACAGAATCTCATCAGGATGTAAAATTTGACACAGCAGCCAAAACAAATTTAAAAGCCTCAAAAGAAGGAAACAAAACAAACACAAATGAAAGTGCGCATATACTAGAAACAATAAATTACATAGTGTACTTTTTTGAATTCTGACGGGTTTATAACCCGTCAGAAAGTCCTTTCAAGCCTTTAATCCAACCAGCTTAACAAATTTGCTTGAAAACAGTCATATTTACTTTAAACAGCCTTCACTTATAATACCTTCTTGGTTAATGTTATGAGACATAGACATCTACTGTATTCACAGTGAAAAGAAATCTGCAAAAATAACATATTGTCCCAACAAGTATTTTTGTACACTTTTTCAAAACAATTTTAGTATCACAAATCCACATAAAAAGTATAAATGGGAATCATGTGAAAATGAAATGTTTTCTTCCTACATTGTCTCCACATGTGAATTTTCCTAGCTGAATTCTAAGAAAAAAGAATAACCTTTTCAGTCTAAGAGATTTCTACATGTGAATTATGTCAAACAGTACAGTCACAATCTTCTTGAGAACATATCTTATCTCCCAAATGTGTTTGCATTTAAGTGTGAATTGGCTGTAAATGAAGACCCACATTCTTCAGGTTAATTATGTCTTCTCTCTAATGGGCATATGACATAGTAAATGTGAGTTCTGTACAAATCTTACATAGATTTCTTTAAGCTGAAACCATATAACATTTTATATCCATGCATTTCATAAGAAAGTATTTTTTCTATAAGATCACCTTTCACTGTACTGCCCTCATGTTAAAAACAAATTCACATACTTTGCAGGAAAAAGATTTCCCTTGCATATATATGTCTTGGATATTTTGATTTTAATGAAAATGATGTGTACGCATGTGTTTGCTAAAATGCAAACTCTGTGTAAATGCTGATCCACACATTTCACAAGAGTAGGGTTTCTCACCGGTGTGTGTTCGCATGTGTCTTGTTAAGGTGCATTTTTCCGAGAATACTGATCCACACACTTCACAAGGATAGGGTTTCTCTCCAGTGTGTGTTCGCATGTGATTTGTTAAATGTGAACTCCGTGAAAATGCTGATCCACACACTTTACAAGAGTAGGGTTTCTCTCCAGTGTGTGTTCGCATGTGATCTGTTAAAATGGAACTCCGTGAAAATGCTGATCCACACATTTCACAAGAGTAGGGTTTCTCTCCAGTATGTATTCGCATGTGTATTTTAAAATTAGAAATCTGTGAAAATGTTGATCCACATACTTCGCAAGAGTAGGGTTTCTGCCCTGTGTGTATTCGCATGTGTCTTGTTAAGGTGCATTTCTCTGAGAATACTGATCCACACATTTCACAAGGATAGGGTTTCTCTCCAGTGTGTGTTCGCATGTGATTTGTTAAATGTGAACTCCGTGAAAATGTTGATCCACACACTTTACATGAGTAGGGTTTCTCACCAGTGTGTGTTCGCATGTGATTTGTTAAAATGGAACTCCGTGCAAATACTGATCCACACATTTCACAAGAGTAGGGTTTCTCTCCAGTATGTGTTCGCATGTGTATTTTAAAATTAGAACTCTGTGAAAATGTTGATCCACACACTTCACAAGAGTAGGGTTTCTGCCCAGTGTGTATTCGCATGTGTATTTTCAAATCAGCACTCCGTGAAAATGCTGACCCACACACTTCACAAGAGTAGGGTTTTTCTCCGGTATGTGTTTGCATGTGTCTCGTTACCTTGGAACTCTCTGAAAATGCTGATCCACACACTTCACAGGAGTAGGGTTTCTCTCCAGTATGTGTTCGCATATGATTTGTTAAACTGGAACTCTGTGAAAATGCTGACTTACACACCTCACAAGAGTGGGTTTTTCGTCCAGAGTGTGTTCGCATGTGTATTTTCAAATCAGAACTCTGTGAAAATTCTGACCCACACATTTCACAAATATATGCTTCATCTCCAGTGTGTGTTTGCATATCTATTTTTAAAGCAAAACTCTGTCACAATGCATATCCACACACTTTGCAAGGTAATAGATTCTCTCCGATGTGTATCTGCATGTGTATGTTAAACCAGAACTCTATGAAAATGCTGATAGACACACTTCACAAATATAAAGTTTTTTCTAAAGTGTGTCTGCATGTGTACATTTGAATGTGAATTCAGTGAAGATGTTGGTCTACAGATCTTGTAAATAAGGTTTATCTCAAGTGTGAGTTTGTATGTGACTATTTCATTATTCCATGAAAATTCATATCCAGATAATTCCAAAGAATATTTTCTCTCCGGTGTGTTCCGATGAATCTTTTCAAATGCTGATCCACCACCTCCATAAGTGCAAAGTTTCTCTCTTGTGTGTCATAACATGAATTCATTTATTTTCCACCACCATCGATATCTGTGAATAAAGACATACTATTAAAGAAAATAGTCAGCTCATGCATTATTGACAATTATAAAATTATAATAACTCTGTTTGGCTTTCAATGAATTCCAGCATCTCATACTTCATGTACAATTAGAAATAGAATTGATGAAATAATGTTCTTCAAACAAGAATGACTAAATCAAATATGATTTTTTAAACACTTGGAATTTTTGTTTTATTTAGTAGCAACAAAGATGACTACATCAATGATAAAAAATGAGTAAAACTTTTTACACTCTAACATTGAATCAGCAAAACACGTGTAATTGTGTCAAACATTTTACGATCTAAAAAAATGAACAGGAAAGATAACTTTACATCTTTAACAAAAGTCTAGCAAATTCATTAAAAAAGTATTTATTCAAGTTTTATTCTCCTGAATATAGAAAAAATGTTATTTTTAATGTCTTTATTAGTAGGGAAAAGTAAATGTGCTGAACATAAAAAACTAAAGATATTTCAGTTAAAAGAGGGAATATTTTTGTCTTATAGTCAAGCCATTGTATAAAGTGATTTACAAAAAGAAGTTCTGAGAAAGGTAATTATTAAGATAAGTGGAAAAACTGTCAACACCCACCCACAATACATCCTTCTTCAATACTTTAAAATTTGTTCAAAAGTTTTATCTTATTGTTTTGTGGAAGAAATTGCTTGAAAGATTGTTGTATTACAAAAGATATTATTTTCATTTTTCCAAACCAGAATTAGACTGTTTTAAAAGTTACTGCTTATATATTTATTGGCAATTTTATCGAACACACCATCTTTATTGAATTTAGAATTTAAAAAACATACAAATTAATATATCCTATAAATCCATCAGAACACTGCACCTCTATGAGAATGATTTAACTGAATAGTAAAACATATCCTTTTATGGATAAAGTACAATAAAAAAAATTAATTTTTTATGTTGGGGGTTCTTTAAACTATCAAGATAAAAGTGGAATGGGACTGTTATCTTTAAACTAGAACCATGATGACATGTGACAGTTTTATCCACAAACAACTGATGATATTTTCCTACTTCATAGGAAAGAAGTCAAAATTGACATACTTACTCTTATCCAGCACATTATACTTTAAACATACAAGTGATAAATCACTTACTAATAGTTTACACTTGAAACCTGTATCAAGGTGTGAGAAAAAGAAAGCTACCTTTCATTATATTCAGTTTGAATATACAAGTGATATATCACTTGCTAATGGTCTACACTTGCTGTTATGATATACTACC
>VCCN01006885.1:9608501-9619272 GCA_006491835.1 Architeuthis dux
TAGGTTCGCAAAGGTTTTGAAAGAAAAGGGAGGTAACTAGTATAGATGCTGTACACGATAAAGAAAAGGTGATAAACGTTATTATTTAATCATTAAACCCTAACAATTATTTAAACTACTGCGGCAAACTTATTACATAACAAATGAAACAGTTTTAAAATGAAACTATATTTTTAAAAATCTAATTACAAAGGATATAATTTAGGGTTTGGGTTGCAATTAACAACAAACATTAACATACCCCCATCGCAGTCATTTTAGAAAAACACAGTTAACCAGCGTTTATGGTAAATAGTATACTGAAAAAAGTGACCAATCAACGTTGGGTAAGACCGACTTTCGTCAAGCTGATTTTCAATAAGATAAACCAGACCCATCCTAACAGAAAGAAATGTTGATTTATTCTAGTCCCGTGAAGCTCTTAAAAACAAACAAGCAAACAAAATCAAGTGTTTATTTACCATAATTATTCAGTCTTTCATCCTGTACTACAGAATGGGACTATCTGGCGTAAGCAATTAGGCGTGGGTGTTCTGGTGTGAGCGTTAAGCCGATATCTGATTTGGCGATGGACGTTTTGGGGTTTGGAAAAAAAATGTTGATTGATTCATCATCATTCAAAAGTGAAACTTTAAAGCTTTTTTAAAGCTATAAATGTAACTTTATTGAAAAATAAAAACATTAAATTTGTCAATTTGTCAATTCTTTTCATTTTTATGCTACTATTTACCTTCAACTTAATATTTTTGTTACTAAGTTAAGCTGTGATAAAAAGCAACAAAAATATTAAGATGAATGTAAATAGTAGCATAAAAATGAAAAAATTGTCAATAATAATTTACAATACTTCATCTACTAATAAATAAATAAATTAAAAATGTTAATCACAAAAATGAAATGTAGTTTTGTTTAGATCAGAGCTTCTCAAACTTTTTCCATTTACAACCCCTTTTAATGAGACAAAAGTGTACACGCCCCCTCACTTAGTAAAATCAATAGGTACTACTAAGACTATATATAATTAGTCTTTAGCTGCAATCTAATAGCAACTAAATATAGAAACAAATAACTACAAAAAAATGTCAAAAATTGCAACGTATTTATAATCTATATGTTTTACAGTGTTTATTAAGAGAAAAATAATTTACTAAAACATTACAAAAAACATTATCTATTTACATTAAAAAAATATTTCCACTAATAATTTTTGAAAAAAAGCCTATTAATAGATACATTCAATCGTAGATGTGATAATTACAGAAAATGTTATTAATTTTCAATTATTATTTGAATTTCAGTAGATTTTTAAAATGAGGGTTTATCAGACATTCCAAATTTGATATTTCCATAAGACTTTCTTACAAAATACCCTTCTCATAAGAACATTAATTCAAAATTGAATACATCCCAAAAATGTTATTGAAATCCGCCTGTTAGTATTTTTTTTGTGAAATTTTAAAATGTGTGTGCAAATTGGGCTAATATTTCCCAATGCAAATTCTATGGTTTTCGCAAATATAAACATGTTTTCAAACCTGGTTATCTCCTGTTTTATATAGTCTAAAGAAATAATTTTTAGTTGATAATTTTCTACAATCTTTCATTTATTAATAACACAAAGATTATTGATACAATTAATAGATTTCAAGTTTCAGATGTTTACATCAACACATGTCGCTTTTTGCCAAAGGTCTGTGAGTTGGTAGTATGTACTCACGTATAATGCAAGAAATTTAATATAAAAAATCAGGGTCAAAATTGAGGGTAGCATTATACTTGAGTGTAAAAAAAATGATTTTCTTTGCCATAAAATAACAGATATATTGAAATTTTGTTCCATTAAAACTGTCTATACAGACAGATTTACGAATAACATAATGCCATAACACCAATCACCAAATGGGAAGATGCCAACATAGGTTTGAAAACTTGTTCCTCAACACACCATATCAACACTAATAGAAAAATCATAATTAAGGTTTTTAAAGTCTGCAAATCTTTCTTGGAATTCATTTATTAACTTGGAAACCTTGATGCAGTACTTTTTTGTGTTGATATCGGTAAGAAACACATGTGCGTCTTGCAGGGACTAAGTTTGGAAAATGTGTAATATAACCACCAGATAGTTGGGTTTGATACTATTTGGCGAAGCCAATTTGGCATGGGTGTTCTGGTGTGAGCGTTAAGGCATCAAACCTATTTTGGCATTAGGAAAAAAATGGTGTCGAAGATTTCAAAAGTTATTTACTCATTTTTATTTTGACTTTTCAAGTAGCTTAAAAAATCAAAAAGGCGCTCTGTTGATTAATTTTAGAATTGAAGAGCATAGTTAAAAAAGTCAATATCAATAAAGTATTAATCTATATTATAAAATAGGTTTTCGGTTTATGGGTTTATGTATATGTGTCTCTAACCATGACACAGCAAAAACAGCACATCATAGGCAGAGTTTTGTTAGCTTTACACCTTCAAAATGCTCTAACTTGAAAAATAAAACAAATCTCTGTGATTTTCAACTTTACATTGTTTTAGGATTTTCAACGTAACTATAATGTTGAACTAGACCCTTATGTTGTGTCCACCAGCTGTGACGTCATAAGAGAATGTTGTGTTTTTATGAGAGAATGTTTATTTTTATCCCACTTTTTTGGAAACCTTTTTTACCTGACCTCATATTCTTTTTTTGAAAGATGGTGTCAAAAGTGAGGGCAAACAATTTGTTCTCTCTTTTGGTGGTCAAAAGTGAGGGGAAACTTTTTTCTGTTTTGTGGGTCAAAATTGAGAGGAAAATATTTTCCCTTTTAGGGGTCAAAAGTGAAGGAAAACTTGTGACCCCTAAAACACTGTGCAAGTGTCATCGTGTAGCAAATACTTTATCTTGACAAATTAGTCAAAAAATGAAAATAAATAAAAGCTCATTTTACACTATGAAAACTAATATGTACTGCTGGTAAAGCAAAGGACAGTTTGAATAGTGTAGAACTTTATTCGATTATACTTTTGTATGTTCTTGTAGGACATAAATGTTTATTTTAAGCTGTCACAGAAAAGTGTCCAGGGGTCAGCAGGGCCTACCATGCACCCTTCCCCCTATGCTCCTATGAATAGGGTACCAACATTTGCCTTAGGATGTCCTCTTTCAGAAAAAAGTTGGAAAGAACTACCTCATTTGCTTAAAACAAAATGGCTGCCAGCACACACCAAAAAAACAGAATGACATATCTGAGTACTTTAAAGGCCAAAATCACAGTTTTTAGACATGAGGCATTCAAAGGTACACTTTATTTTACCATAAAAGTAATTAATTTATAGGTATTTCAGTATTTTACAAGGAAATTTCAAGTATACTTTATAGGCCAAAGTCTATTAGAAAAAGAATTTCCTCAGCTTTCCAACAGTGTATGTTCACAATTTGTATCTGTTGAGCTTAAAAAGTTACAATAATATGAGACAATTACACTTACAATTTTACTCATATTTCTATCAATGATAGTCTTTTTTTATTAGTAATCAATTAAATTTATGCAAAAACAAGAATATAAAGTGTTTAAAAAATCATATTTGATTTACTCATTCTTGTTTGGACAACAGCAGTTTATCAATTCAATTTCTGACTGAACATGAAATATGAGATATGCTGGAGTTCATTGAACTGAATTGTTGTAATTTTATAATTGTAAATAATGCAGGAGTTAACATTTTCTTTAATAATACCTCTTTTCCATTCACAGATATCAATGCCTGGGAAAAACAAGTGAATTCATCTGATGACTATATGTAAATCTTGTATAAAGTACAAGAATTTTCCTTTAAAGATAAATATGCAAATTCGCATTAGTTAAAAACCATATTCTTGTAATACCACACACTCGAGCAAATCCCAGTATGTAGTGGATCATCATTTGAAAATACTCAGGGGAACACACACTTGAGAGAAGACATTATTGTGAAGTATCTGGATCTGAATTTTCATGAAATTCATAATGAAATAGTCACGTGCAAACACACTAGAGATAAACCTTACTTTTGCAAGGTTTGTAGATCAACATCTTTATTGAATTCACTTTTAAATGTACACATGCAGACACTTTAGAAAAAAATTATTTGTGCAAAGTGTGTGCATACAAGACCAGCATGAGGGTTTAATGTGCCCTAGGCGAGACTTGATATTTGCACCCCGGATGCTTGATTTCTTTTAAATCTTTCACCTAAAAGATCAGTACTGTCTGCACCCTAGGTGGCTGCCTAGTTAGCCAAATGGTAGTGCTGGCCCACGTTTAAAAAGTTCAGATTTTTGTGAACACAACCCAGAGAGAAACCCTATATTTGTGAAGTGTGCGGATCAGCATTTTTACAGAGTTCAAATTTATGAAAACACATACGAGCACACAAAGAGTTCAAAGTAAACAAGACACATGCAAACACTCACAGGTGAGAAACCCTACTCATGTGAAGTTTGTGGAACAGTGTTTTCACAAAATTCAAATTTAAAAAGACACATGCGAACACACGCTGGTGAGAAACCATATTCTTCTAAAGTGTGTGGATCAGCATTTTCACGGAGTTCGCATTTAACAATTCACATGCATACACACATAGGGGAGAAGCCACATTCTTGTGAAATATGTGGATCAGCATTTTCAAGAAAGGGGTGTTTAACACTACACATGCGAACACACACTGGAGAGAAACCCTACACTTGTGAAGTGTGTGGATCAACATTTTCACAGAAGGCACATTTAAGTAAACACTTGCGTACACATACCGGGGAGAAGCCATATTCTTGTGAAGTGTGTGGATCAGCATTTTCACAGAGTTTTGATGTAAAAAAACACATGCGAAAACACACTGGAGAGAAACCTTATGCTTGCCCAGTCTGTGGATTAGCATATTCACAGAGTTCATGTTTAACAAAACACATGCGAACACATACTGGAACAAAACAATACTTTTGTGAAGTGTGTGGATCAGAATTTTCTCGGAGCCCTGATTTAAAGAAACACATGCGAACACATGCTAGACAGAACTCATACTCTTGTGAAGTATGTGAATCAGCATTTTCAAGAAAGGGGAGTTTAACACTACACATGCGAACACACACTGGAGAGAAACCCTACATATGTGAAGTGTGCGGATCAGCATTTTCAGAAAATGGGAGTTTAACAAGACACATGCGAACACACACCGGAGAGAAACCCTACTCATGTGAAGTGTGTGGCTCAGCATTTTCAACGAGTTCAAATTTAAAACAACACATGGAAACACACTGGAAAAAAGCAATATTTTTGTGAAGTGTAAACCTTAGTCTTGTCAAGTTTTTGGAATAGCATTTTCATTAAAGTCAAAATTGCCAAAACACACACACACACTCACTCAGAGAAAACTTGCAAAATTTGTAAATTTTTCTCTTCATATAACGGGACACCTGTACTGGCCTCATAACACGGAAAAGCCAACCACGTTATAACCGAGCTACAATAACTGCAGTGTGGGTATAGGCCATATTCAAAGGCGGGCGATAAATAAAAGATGCCAAACATTGTCTATCGTATAAAAACTAAGTGAGATTTGAACAAATTAACAAAGGCTTTCTTTAATGTTTATTTTTTTTATTAAATAGTACCACCAAAATAAATACAACATATAACAAATTTCAGTATTTAAAATCAATGACTTAACGTTTTTGAGTGGAAAAGGGGGAAAATGTTAAAAAAAAGATTTTGTTTATTGACTACTGAAATGTTTTTGTCTAATTCATTTCCTTTTAACTGTTGGTTAGCTGGTGTCAAGTCAAATATATTTCTTAGTAGGGATGGGGTGGGAGTTGTGCTACCTCTGTCATCAGATGGGCTTAGGGCAGAGCTTTCTAAACTATGTGTTGCAGCACTTTAGGGTGTCATCAATAATCCCTAGATATGTTGTGAAATTAAGTATAATTTTGTATATCTTTCAAAAGATACTTTTCCAGAGTCAGTTGAACTCCTGGGATGATATATATTTGGCTTGGCTAAGTAAAGTGTCGCAAAAAATGTTATTTTTCAAAAGTGTGTCGCCAATGTAAAAGTTTGGAAAGCTCTGGCTTAGGGTATAGTAAAATAGCACTCAGCCCAAAATATCAGGCTAACAGGTTCAAAGTAAAATTCTGGTTTTATGGACGAGTGGTCAATAATATAGGTAAAAATGCTGGGGTCCACCATTGACCGGCTTTATATCGTGAACCATGCTATACTGAACTGCATTATATCGAGGCATGCTTGTGTGGTGAAATGAGATCTTGCATTAAAGAAAAACTCAGTTTTTTATGGTATGAATGGATAGGCATGTTATAATGGTTCAGCTTAAAGAACTCTTTGTGGGATGACTCAACAGAGATCATTTTTTAAAAATATGTGCAACTTTCTTTGTACAGAATTCCCATTTGCTATGACATATGCTTACTGTAGAGAAACCTGGATAGTGTGGGTCTGAATTTACAGCCGATTTACACTTGAAAAGACATGCAAACACATTTTGGAGATAAGATATGTTCCTTAGAAGAGTGGGACTGTACTGTTTCACATAATTCATATTTAGAAATCATCTAGACTCAAAAGGTTGGGGGTTTTTTTCTGTCTATGTAAAATATCCTTGAAAAGATGAGAAAATTCTTACAATGCTCCCAATGATGGTTGTAAAAGTTAATAATCTATACCTTATAACCTATGCAGTCAGTTGTGCATGATGGACCATGTAGAATTTTGTTATTTTACTTTTATTTACTATACTTTTTATATTTTGTTATTGAAGGATCCACCTCAATGAAATTCACAATGAAGATCTGTGCTCTGACATTGATGTCTGCAATTTATATTATACTAGCTGAACACTGCCCTATGTTCGAATCAGCGGTTCTCATGAAATCTATTAAAAGATTATAGACCTTTCTATAAATTATCTCCCTTGACTTCTACTCTTCAGAACTATTTAAATTGACAATGCTGAAAAGAAGTAACTGAAATACTTTGAAGCCATAGATTCATATGACAGATGTAAAATTATTTTATATGACAATTCTGGCAGGCTGCTCCACACTGTTTATTTTTTAAATAATGACAATTACAAAAAGTTTATTCTGACCTTGAATTTGTTGATATGTTTTCATTGACTTTATGTTGAAGAGATATTGACCAGTTCTTTTGTTGTATAGTGGGGCGAATGTCCTGGACTTGGCGAGAAAGGAAGGACTCGAAAACTGGTTGTAAAAATATGAGACATATCATTATTTCATAGCATACAGTTTTGTCGGCCGGAGAATGAAGTGTGGGAGAGAGATAATGGGTGCCGAGAGACCGTTCCCAACAGGGGAATCTGGCCTTGTGCCTTTCCAGCCCTAGGCCATCTGCCTGGATCTGTCCTCCGAGCATCTCTTCGTGTCTGCTTTATAGGTTTCTCGAACGCCCACACAGGTGTCATTTCCGCTTTCCACATCCTGTTTTTTGGACACCCACGCATATAACTATTTCCTAAGATGACCGGTCATTTACATTTCCGCACAGGTGTTTGACCCCGGAATAACCTTTTTGTGGCAGTATATCATAACACTTTTCCCTTGAGTTTTAAATAAGGATTTAAATTATCTTTTGAGAAAAAAAAGGAAAAAATATCTCATGTCACACAAAGGAAGCAAAAAAGACAGACATGTAAATATCAACTCTAATGTAAAACCATGTAAACTTCAAATAACATATAACACTAGTTATTACCCATGAAAAAATTCACGGATATATTTGAATTTCTATGAAATCATTTTTTTAAGAAATAAAAATAGTGAATTTGTTTCAGTTGAAGAGTCCATAGTTTCAAAAGGTATGTTGGAGGTATTTTTATCAGCAAAATCTTTACTCCTGAGTGGAAAAGTTCAGTGTTATGGACAAAAAATAAATATCACTCTGCTCATTATATAAGCATCATTGCTATATGTGCATCCAGGTCAATTAGAAGTCTTGTATCAGACCATCAATAGTGGGAGATTCAATGAGAACTGAACCCAAAAACAAAGGCCACCAAGATTAGCATGTGGATCATTGCTATACAACATGCATTTGGATCCATACTTTTCATATTATTCATTAACATAGAAGTTTTGTATCAGACCATCAATAGTGGGAGGTCCAATGAGGATCAAACCCACTAATAATGGCCAGCAGGTTTAGCTTACTGATCATTGCTATACAGCATGTATCCTGATCCATTTTTCATATGATCTACTCGTTAATCCCAGTGGATATATTTGGATTGAGTTATTTTTATTTTTAGAATACTAAATTTGTTTACCGGGAAGAATGCATAGTTTTAAACAGTGGGTAAGAAGTATTTTTTTCGGAAAAATTTTAATCCCCCAGTGGAAGAGTCCAGTGTTACGGACAGCAAACCAAGAAAATCACACTGTTCATTATTAGAGTAGATTTGTTTCCATAGAGAAAATTGCCTATTCTACAAGGCTAAGTATTTTCAGAATGAATTTAGGCATCACAGACATTTCTATCCCAATTGCATAATATATTTGGCAGGAAAAAAATTCATACATTTTTTTATAACGGTATTTAATCAACTTTTTAATCAGTTAAGAGACATAACAATATGGACACAATTTTTATAGGATGTCATATTCAGTTTGTGCATATGAGTTGTCAACATCTGACACCTTTATCAAGGTTTATGAAAAAGACAAGTCTGGCTGCTGCAGGGTCAAACTCCACTCCTACTTCTATTCCAACTGAAGATGATTACAGCAACTTATGTATTGTATATATATAACAAATAAATAAATTTGTAAATAAATAAGACTTGTCAGTTTGGCTCAGTTGGTAAGAGAGCTGCCTAGCAATCAGTAGGTCATGATTTCAAATCGTGGTAGGGAAATGTTAATTTTATATATCTGTTTGGTGTAATGGGAAGAGTTTACTCCCTTAAATTTGGTGAGGATTGTTTTTGTTCGTGACCCAACATTCCACGTGCATGTCTACTTGGAGGACCAACAAAAACAAACTGGAATTAAAATTATTTTAGTGAATTGATTGAAAATGTTTTCTTTCTAAGTTGATGATAGCAACTTAAAAAGAAAACACTGTACCATAAATAAATAGTTTTAGTTTGTTCCTGCGAACTATAAATTATCAAATTGAACTATTCAGAAAAGAATTAATTCACTAAAATAATTCAACTCAAAAAATAATTTTAATTTTTGTATCTCAATAAATTGTTTTAATTCCATAGTTTCTTTTTTGTTGGTCCTCCTTGCGCCGAGTTATTCGTGTGCCAAGATGTCCTTGTGCAGTAAGGTTGTGCGCTGGGAAGATGGCGTTCAGTTGTCGGTACCAAGTAGACGTGTACAGAGATGTTGGTGAACCGTTCTTGTTACGGAGGGAAAATAAAGTCAACTCTAATTTGGACTGGAGTTTGACAAAAGTCAGATTTCATGATTTAATGTCTTTATTCTTGAAATACAAACTATACTATAGTTCTATCATCTCTTTTGTTATTGTGAGGTGGGTAACTGAAAATCATAGTTTTATCATTAATAATGCTGATTATTCCAGATTAAGTTAAAGATTTTCAAACAATGTAGTTAAAAAAAACTTCCCAAAATATGTCAACAAATAATGACTCTGAAAAATAGTTAAGTTTAAGATTGGTCAAATGAATTATAACAAAATCTATAATAGAAAAGCAATTTTTTTTTTTACTATGGAAGGATCTTTGAACTATTTATACAGGTCAAAGATCCAAGAAGGAAAAGACTTGAAATCTTTGAACTGGAGACATAAGAATTAGTTTATGGCAGCAGATGAAAATGTTTCCCCACTTCATTGTATGAAGAACTGGATACAATTCTTTTTATAGTATGTTTAATTTGAGCATAAGAGTAATATGTCACTTGGTAGTTGCAATAACAAAGCTAGGTCCGACTGCCACACCAGCAAATTAATTTTTCAGGGTTCTTCAGATATATTCTTCAGAGTTGCAGGGTCTGCGGGTTTCATGCCACCTCTGGTAATTGTCAATACTTGTCACCTGTATCAAGATTTAAGACAAAGATCACTTAATGAGTTAATGTTGTTATTCATGGAATACAAAATTAACGATAATTTAGGGGGGGGGGGTTATTGTGGAATGGGCACTAAAAATATTACGTTATTTTTCAGAAGAGGAAAAATAAACTGTTTTATTATAGTATAATGCTGAACAAAGAAATGAGTGTTTTTATTGAAAAAGCTAGAAACAATAAAACATATGCCATATTGGTCAGGTTGCAAGTCATCAAATAAACAAATGGAGGATAAACTTATTGCTACTGTAAGTTTTATGTATCCTTACTTGTATTAAAAGAGGTCACCAGTTATAATTTGTTTAAAATGTTCTATATTAGAAGAAAGCATTATATTAATAATGAAAAGTCCTATAGTTGAATGAAAGGTTGATAAGGATTATCTTAGTCCCAAGTGGTGGCAGTCATGCCAAAATCTGTGTGATGTCATGAAGCAGGCCATTGGAGAAGATGGAAGTCACCATTTTGAAAATCCTGCGTCTAGATCAGCCATCCTGAATTAAATGGCAACATGTCGGTAAAATACAATCAAACAAAGAAAGAAAGTCTGTACCAAGGGAAATGAAAACAAATGCAAATATTTCATAGACATACATTTTAAGAAACATTTAATAAGAAAACAACTGACAATACAAATGAGTACCATAACCTCTAGACAACAGGAGTTGGCTTGTGCTATTTTTA
>VCCN01006885.1:9639671-9669375 GCA_006491835.1 Architeuthis dux
ATAGCTTGGTCTTTTGGTATAATGCATCTTACCATAAATTCATCTAGGTAAGAAGGAAACCATTCAACCCTAACCAAATCGCCACTAAATTTTCGTTTTTTAAATCGGAAATAGCCATTTTAACCGGTTTTTTTAAACCCATATAACCAAAAATAACAGCTTCTTTGATAGCCTATAGATAAAAATTGTGTATATTATTGATGCATTTAGAAATAGTTTGTGTTTTGTAATGGACAAAGCGACCAAATAAATCCTACTAGCAATTGGGTCTGGGTTCACACAGCAAAATCCTGAATAAAAAATGTTGTGAATTTGTAAATTTTCATCCTGGCGCAGCCATGGGGAGCCAAGTGCTATGTTATGTGGATGTAAGGGAATATGACAGAATGGTAGATGTGATTTGACAATGTGGAAAAGAAAGATTTAGAAAAGCATGTTACGTCTCAAACTAGTCTTTATGCATTTCATGTTACAAACAACTTATATCAGAACTATGTTCAAATTTCTTCTGATGAAGTGGTTTGCAACAACAAAATGCATAAAGGCTTATCTTCATGATAATAAATGTCTGAGATGTAACATGCTTTTCTCAATCTTTCTTTTCCACATTGTCTAATCACATCTAATATATATATATATATATAACTACACAATCTACAATTATATCACCAAATATTTTTCATTTAATTCTTAATAATTGATTTTTCAGGGCCAGACTTTCAGCTATGGCAACAAATAACACACGGAGTGAAATATGGTTGTATTTTAGTGTTGAAAATTATACAGATGAGTTCGCAACATGCGGTTTGTGTGGAAATGGAATTAAACGGGGTTCAGGAACAAAGTCATTCAGTACAACGCCACTTTGGAATCACCTTAAATCTGCCCACCCAACTGAACATTCAAACTTGAAAAAAAACAAAATGACTGAGAGTAAATCCTACTCAAATGTCAATCAAGAAAAACAGCCTGATTCTAGCAAGAACACTTCACATTCACATGAAACAATAAAGGAAAAAAAATTAAAAGCAATGGGAAAAGAAGTTAAACAACTAACATTGTCTGAAACTTATGAGTGGATAAAAATCTGGGATATCAATGATTCACGGTCAAAGGCAATTCATGAAAAAATAATGCAAATGATTGCTTTAGACAATCAGCCTTTCACAATAACTGAAGATGATGGATTCATAGATTTGATTGCATATTTACAACCCCAATATTTAATTCCAAGCCGCAAATACTTTTCTGAAACTGTTTTGCCTGAAATGTATGAAACCCTTAGAGGCACCATACAGAACAAAATTGATCCTCCAAATGGTCTTTTTGTTTCATTTACATCAGACACATGGACATGTGACACTTCAAATCAAGCATTTATTTCTCTTTCAGCGCACTGGATTGATGAAGATTTTGTAAGAAATGATGCAGTCTTAGAAGCAGCAAGCTTTCCATCATCTCATGCTGAAGTTAACATCTCGAATATGATTGAAAAAATGTGTGCAAACTGGAAAATTGACAGATCACGTAGACACATATTAGTCCGGGACAGGGCTGCAACTATGGCAGAAGAATCAGAATTGCTAGAAATTGATTCTATACATTGCACAATCAACTTACTGCAACTAGTTATTAAAGATTGCATAAACAGTCAAAAATCAATTGTTGATCTTTTGGCAAAGTTTAGAAGAATTGTCTCTCATTTCAACCATTCAGCATCAGCCTGTACTCAATTAAAAAAATTGCAGATTGAAATTGACAAGAACTGTCAACCTGTTCTACCAGTGCAAGATGTACCCACACGTTGGAATAGTTCCTACCTTATGGTAAAAAGAATGGTAAGATTAAAAGGAGCAATGCAACTTTACTTGTCAGATACTAATGACCTTCCAACCATTGCATTTCATGAGTGGCAGTTAGGTGATGATTTGTTGTTTATATTGAAACATTTCTTTGATCTTACACAAGAAATGAGCAGTGACAAGTCATATATTTCCTCTATTATCCCCAACATTGTAACTTTAGAATTGTTTCTCTCTAAAATTGGACAGAAAGACCAAGGTGTGCAATCAACTAGAGATGAACTCTTGAATAATCTAAGGATAAGATTTTTCAATGACAAAATATCCCAGAGAGATGAACATGCAAAGACATTTTTAAATATACTAAATAACAAAATTTATGCAACTGCAACTATAATTGATCCAAGATATAAAACCTGTTTCTTTAAAAATAATACTCAAAGAGAGCAAGCTATTGCATGGGTATTAGAAGACATTGTAAAGTCTGAATGTGTAACAAGCACTGAACAGGACAACAATGCTGATTCACCTAGATCAACATCATCTGAATTTGGAGACAATTTATCACCAAATAAAAAAGCAAGGAAATCCTCTGACATGGAAGACAACCTTTTCAAATCATGTTTTGAAGAAATAGTTGGATGCAGTTCATTTCAAGCTGATAAACGTGGTATCGGTATGTATAAAAGAAGTTTTTATTTTATTGTTTATTATTTTAATTTTATATTAACTAATTATATTACAATTTAAAAATTTTATTTTAGTTACTACTTAAAAAAATTTTAGCTTAAAAACTTCTTTTTTTTTCAGATGGCATACCAAAGAGATTGCTTGCAACGGATGAACTCGAGAAATATTTGAAGCTGCCACTATCAAAGAGAAAATCAGATCCTCTAGAATGGTGGAAAAATGACAAGGATTTTCCTTTACTAAAAAATCTATCGAGAAAAGTATTGTCTGCACCACCTTCAACTGTGTACTCAGAGAGGCATTTCTCAGAATTTGGCAATATATATGAAGAGAAAAGAAACCGTTTACTGACAGCAACAAGTGAAAAGTTGATTTTTATTCATCATAATGCAAAAAAAGTATAATCTAAATTAAATGTACATATTACTAGATCCAATTAAATGATTAATGATTAAACAGTATTAAAAAAAAATTAGTTTTGGACTGCTTCACTTGAACACTGGGAATTACCCCCGTCTTCTCACCATGGGACTGGGACCAATGGTGAACAGGGCATTACACACTCTAAAACAAATCGGTACATAGCACATCATTCATAGTTCTGAAATCTGTAATTAGTCACATGATGCATAGATTTGTTTTCTGTTACACATGTTGTTATTGATTAGTATATTATAAATAGGTATTAACTAAGGTAAACTTAATCTGAAGTTTTATATCTTTAGTATAAATCATTTATCCAAGAATTTTACATAAAGAATTATGTTAGTAATATGATAAATATTGTTGAGCTGAATTATCTGGTGCTGGTATCTGGTAGAATCTGGTTCTGGAGAAAACCCACATCCAGTACATCACTAGTTAATAACCTCGTCTTGTTCTTTGCATTCTCTTTAGAGATGCTTTTAGGTGGTCACTTACTACACTTTTTGCTAGCTGCTACTATGAGGAGAGGAAAGCTAAAGGAGCAATGTCAGACACACTTTCAGCTATAGTATCACAGAACCATGCTAATTGAGCCTAATCGTGCTCTGTACTTTTTGCACCTTTACAAATGGTGAACTTCAAAATATTAAATTTTAGTTGATTTTACTTAATAAGTTTGTAAATTTAAATAGTTCTTCAGATGATTGAACTCCTTGTTGTTTGCATTGTTAACACAACATTTCGGCCGATCCATTCTTCGTTTTTTTTAAGGTGTAAAATCTGAGTTTGATAGGGTAAACAGTTCTGTTTACCTCATAACACTCGGATTTTACACCTGAAGGAGTTCAATCGTTCAAATAAATATTTGAATGTTAATGACCCTTCTCAAAACTACAGAAAACAAGTTTGTAAATGTTTTATTGATTAGAACCTAGGCAGAGTCCACTATAAATATACTTTTTTAAACACATCATCAATTCATAAACTACTTCTTTTTCTTCATACCTCTTAGAATACTTGTCATAGACTGCTTCATCTTCATACTTCTTTGTAAGCCAGTGATCGTCGTCTAAGTTGTAGGACCATCAAAATTACAACTCAAACATCTTTATTCTTTTGGTTGTTGAGTTCTTGCTTTATTCAAAATATTTGTTTGAGAGAGAGAATGAGAAGTTGAATGGAGGATGCAGTTTCTTCAGTCAAATCGTCTGACCACCCTACAACTGGCAGAACCCCCGGTTCTACTCACTCTGGCTAGCTGCTGTCAAATTTACACTGAGTGATCAATGTGACTAAATGTCTTCTTTTATATGCACTCATAGTCAGAAAACACGTAATCACAAGTATACTTGAATTCATGTGCCTTGCTTTCATTGGACTACGTTTAACATTGATGTGTACTATCATGAACTTCTGAGGTCAAGCCACGCTGTCAAATATATAACACTGGTCTGAATAAATCAATGTATAATGGATCTTAGAAATTCAAGTAAAAAAAAGTTTATTCGAGAACAGGTTGACAAAACCTTTCTGCCTATAATCTAATACTTGTAAAAGATTCAGATGCAGTGGCCATTACAAACATTTGGTATAAGACAGTTTAGGCAAGTTGATTATCTATTTGGTTTTTTTAATATGAATTCATGGAAAATGACACAATTCATAAATATAATCACAAAGAATCAAGTAGACACACAACTGAACAGTTGCATACCCAAGCGCAAAGCGACAAATTCTTTTATTTTGTAAAAGGGGTGATCAATGAATAAGTTACTTCTCTCGCCTTTTGTTATGCAGCGATCACTAAAAAGTTGGATTTTTTCAAAAAACAAGCGTGAATGCGGACACAAACTAAGGGACCAATTTAGCATAAACTCACATTGTAAATTGAACCTCCCACTAAAACCCTATTTTGGGGGGAATTTTCAAAAACAAAAAACGTACTTCAATATATATTAAAAATACACGTCCTGTCTGAATTTGGTGAGGATTGGTCAAAAGTTACACACACAAAACTTGTGTACACACACAAAGAAAATTGCCCTCGCTATGAGGATGAATGAAAAGAAAAATGTATAAAACAGAAGGAGATTCAAGCTTGAGTTTTGTTACCATGTGCTTCGCACTTGATTAATATCTTTTATTTTTGTAAAAAAATTTTCCTTGTAAAATCCAAATCTGTTCAATTGCACGTTTACTTACTTGATATTTGTAAACACTACATGTAAACATTGTATTATTAAAATTGTTATATGCTTCATATTATCTGTATTTGTGTTGTGATAATATCGTAATTCTTCATGTGTGTATGTAATGATCTCACAAAATTTTGTGACGCTAGACTATACGAAAGTCAAGCAGTTTTCTTTACATGCTAATTTTAATTTTGAAACTATGGCAGAAAGTCAGGGCCGAGTTTTACATTATGGTTACATTGTAAATAGAACCCCCTTCGTAAAACCTGAGACAAATTTTAAAAAAAATAAAATCCCAAAAAGTACCTTGAAAGAGGACGAACGAGAAGAAAAAATGAGCAAAACGGAAAGAGATTCAAACTTAAGTTTTGTTACCACTTACCATTTATTCACCAAAACCATTTATATTACTTTATTGATTTTACTTATGTAAACAATATTATTTATTTTATTTCTCTTATTCGTCTTATTAATGTCACCTTTTCAATTCCATTTATTAATGTTATCATTTTCCTGTGCTTCCAAAAGGAAAAATTTTCAATAACAAACTGAATATTTTATTTTAAAAAACAACATAACCTAAAAAAATTTTTAAACCATAAAAAAGTAAAATATTACTCGTTGAATTAATGTGTATTATAATGTTGAATACATATTTTTAATGTAAATGTGTATAAGGAGATGCCTATAGAGGCATTTATATTTAATAAATAAAATAAATCAATGGGAAATGTTTTTTGTTTTATTTACATGCTAATTTTAATTTGGAAACTATGGCAGAAACCAGAGCCATGTTTTACATTATAGTTCCATCGTAAATAGAACCCCCCTCGTAAAACTTGAGAAAAAAGTTTTTCAAGATATATTGAAAATAGGTTTCCTGTCTTAATTTGGTGAGAATCAGTACAAAATTACACTCGGGGCACTTGTGTACATACAGAGTTTTTGGTACCGCTAACAGAAGAAAACTAAGTGACATAACTTAAGAATGTTTACCACACACTCTATTTGTTTGTTGCTTCTATACAGAAGGGTACAAGTTGACCCATATTATCTAAATATAACTATGGTAAAGTCTACTGCTGCAACTAACTAGTAACAATTACATTTTTAAAGATATTTGGTGATGGGACAGAATGCAGGGATGTGGATTCATACCTTTCCCAAAAGCAATACTGCTAAGTGAACAGCAGCCTCAGCCTCAAAATTCAAACCTGGTTTGCCGATTCAATGTTGATAACCATTAGGCCACCCTGCACCTCCTGTCCTAATAGTAGATATTTACAAAATAATCAACTTTATAAGTTGAGTTAATTGGAACTTTTTAAATTATATTGTGATTCTTAATTTTTTTTTTAACAGATGTTTCAACATGAAAAAAGTATTGCCTTTTACCAATATTAAAATCATTTTTAAACATATAAACTTGTTGAGCTACACATGCCAGAGTGAACATGTGTAGAGCACATGGCATTTTTTTCCCTAATTTGAACAATGAAGGATCTTGAAAACCAACGTGTTTATATGAAATTCTGTTTCAAATAAGGAAAAGATTTTTGAAGACTTTTCTAATGTTGCAACAGGCCTATGGGGAAGATTTTTTGAGCTGTATGCAACGCCACGAGTGGTACCAGCATTTCAAATCAGGAAGAACATCCACCAAAAACAATGCCAAATCTGGACAACCTTTCAAGTTGGTGGACAATGATCACAATGAAAAAGTGCATGCTGTGATCTGTGGAAATTGTCACCAGGCTGTCCATGAATTTTCGGGAGAGGTAGGAATCTGTAAAAGTTTGTGCCACATGATTTTTTTTTTTTTTTTAAACTGATGGTGCATTGTGTTTCCACAATTTGTAGGTAGAATTTTATTAATATATTTGGGTAAACAAGAAAGATCAACTCTGTTGGCTTTTAAATATGTTATATAAAGATAATAAAGTAATAACTCTCTAAGTTAGCAGCTGGCAGGCACTTGTTTGTTTTAATTTCCAATCCACTGGGATGTTACAAAAAGTGATCATAAAAATCTCTCAAACATTCATTGGCAAAAGTTAGAAATCACATTCACACAGTCTCAAAAGCAATTTAAGAAAAGAAAAACGAATGATACAAAAGTAAAATTAAAATGCTCTTAGTTTCCTTGTAAACTACATAAAATGAATTTAACAGGATCATTTTTAATTAAAAGAATTGAACTTTTATGTCAGAGAATCAGAATGTTTTCTGCTGTCGACTGAGAATTCATAGTGGTGCGCCACTCAGACTGTTCCCCATTTTCAAATGGGCTTTAGTAAGTTGCCAACTATCTGCTCAAATAGAATTTCTGCAATGTCCTCTACCTGAGAAAACACAAGAGTAAGACTTGACTTTTTCCTGCCCTAAAAAAAAGACGAGTTTTTTTATTTTCCATGAAACCTGATCCCAGCCCTTATTCCACATTCTATTAAGTCTATAATTAAAAAGTACAACTAAATCTAAATCTGTAATGCTAACCCCATGTTGAGGTGAAAATTCTAAAGCTTGGTACAGTGAATCACTAACCAGGGCATAGTGACTCAGTACCAGAAGTGATCCACCGTGTCCTGATTCACTGTTCCACACATACCATTGAGAAATATACCCTTAAATCATTTTAAAGAGCAAGCACAGTGATTGCAGTTTGGAAAAGAAATGATTCTAATACAATCTTAATTTCACTTCATATTGCACAATTAGAAAATTCTGAATAGTTGTGGCTCTATAATGAAAGTAAGAGTACCTCTGAATATTACTTTTGGCAGCCATCCTGTTGTGTATTCACATTTGTAAAAAAATATGATTCACTGTGCCCCAGTCTCCCCTACAATATGATATTTTTGTGAACATTGCACCTAATTCTGTTTTTTCGTCTAATTTACACTCCTGAGGGCAATACAGCATCAAAGGGAATGAAAAGACAAGAAGATTTAAATTAACTATAAATGAGAGAGAGTGGCAATTAGTTGTTTATTAGGATCATTAACTCTGAGATACCCAGGTTTTTTTTTAGTCAAACCATAAAATTCTTAAAAACGTTATATATTTTCAGAAATTAGATGCCCAAGAACCTGTATAGGTTCTTGTATATACAATGTAAACAAATAATCGGATTGACCATAACTCAACGTAACTCATCATTTTTCAATTCCTGGGGTTATGTCAACATTATAGCCAAATTTCAGCAAAATCAGCAAGATTTGAGAAATTTTCCCAATTGTAAACAAAAAAACGTTTTTGCTTATAAAATGTAAACAATTGGTTCAGCCATAACTCACTATCCCCCAGGTATAATCTCCCCACTTAAATATTCAGTTTTTAAAAGAATCTGAATATTGGTGATGTTGACGTAAAGTATGTGGATTTCCATTTCTCGTAAAAGTTAGAGTAATGCAACATATGGGACCACACCCTAGAAGGAAATGAATAATGTTATGCAAAATGTGGACATTAGTTTTTATTGAGATCAAGTTTGTAAGGACAGGCTTGCAGACTCTAGAAATTAAAAATGTTCAACTACACTGGTCATCAAAATGTCCAAGCTCCTTACTGATGTCCACATTCACATTTATACTTCTTTGGAGTATCATGGAACACTGTGATAACTAAAGACAAACAAATTAGTTTCAAATTCAAAAAATTGTGCATATTGACTTATGGTGTTGCCATGGCAACATGTATACACCAGTCTTATCAGGATCAGCTACAAAATGTCCTTAGTATCTTTGTGGCTATATACTTTTTATACAATTCACCTTTCAAAATTATCTCAAGTAATTTGGTTACAGATATGTTATTTTGTACTTTGTGCTGCATCTATATTCTAAAACAACACATAAAATGTATATAGAATTTTTTTCAGTTTGTTTGGCATATACAAATTCACTTGGGAAGCCACTCTTGAGATAAACCATTTTTTAAATTATATCTTTGTTTTTACATTTTTCGTATTTTAATCTGCATTTTCACATGATTCGTGTTGAAATCCTCATAAAGGAATATTTAAAAAAAATAAACGTATTCCATATGTTATTATTTCCGACTGGAATGTATTATTACAAATTTGCAGTTGTTTTTGTCTAGTGTTTTGGACCAAGGTTATTATTGTAAACAATAAAACAATGTTAATAATGAGAAAATGGATTGTTTAAAATTTAACGAAAACAAATATTTCAGCTGGTACATTAGGCACAAAAAATGTGTCATTTTGCAAAGAATGCATCAAAATAATACTTATTGAAGCTTTTGTGTATTTCTCTTCTAACAGAAATGTGTGTTACAGTGGTGTTACAATCATGCAACATGTTATGAGGAAAACTACAGGTCAAATTAACATACAAGCCACAAAGACATAAGGCTAGTTCATATACCTGAGCAGACATGTCTGTTTAAACTTGTTGAATAATGAAATCCACAGATACAATGAAATATCTCAAGTACATTTCAGCAAACTTCATAGAGAATGCTATATATATTTATTTTTTTTTAAAGAAAAAAAGAGACTGTATCTCTATTTTTCTGGTTGTAAAATGTTGCTTTCTTCTCACTGGTCCTGTTGGCAACTTTCACATCTGTCCTTTCTTTTACATTTTCATTTAGCCTCTTAAAGAGCTTGTGTAATGATAATGTTTTGTGACATGAGAAATTTTCTCCTTTTTTCAAAAGAAAATTTAAATCCTTATTTGAAACAATAATAATTCAGAACTTTTATTGATTTTATTTAAAAGTCTAAAACCATAGACTCAAAGAGAAAAGAATAGGTTAATATTAAATGTTCCAGTTTAGTGAATATATATATCAACAAATTTAAACCCAGAAGGAACACTCTGTAATTGCTATTATATAAAAATGCATTCAAAATATGTTTTAAACAGCTGAAGAAAAACTGTGAATGAAGCTTTTTATTTATCTAGAGCTTAAAACATTTCAGATATTCATCGATTTTTATAATTTGTTAAATTCTATAGCATACTTCATGCTACAAATATTCATGCTGAAAAACTTTTCATGTCTTTAATATAGAAAGTTTCTCTTATAGTAAAGAAAAAAAAGTGTTATAAGTTTGGAATAGAAAATATTTTGAATGTTTATCATTTAAAAATAATTCACCATTACTGTTTATAAGTAAATCATGACTACACACCCTTCTATGTAATACAAATAGAAAGTTTTTTTCAGTGCCATGAAATGAAAACTAAATTATCTAAATGTTCACTGAATTAAAAAGAAATTGAGCAAAAGAACTTAAAGAAAATAATTTTTTCTTTTATTACTCATTTTGTAATTTGTAATCTTTCAGGGCGCCTCACAACAATTTCAGTATTTTTCATGTACATGTTTTAAAAATTATTAATCACTGACAATATAAGGGCATGGTGCTGCTGTGTGCAAAAGGAAATCTGTAGCTGAGTCTCCTAGTAGGGACATGGCTCTGAAGAAGTCTACTTGGTCCTGCTTTGGTGAAATTTATTGGCTTAACTCTGTTGTACATGTGAATTTATTTATCTGAAGAAGGAAACAAACTTAAAAGTTAGTAAATGAGCTATATGGCTCTATACTTGGATAATATAAACTGACATATTTAAACATAGTAGTAAATTCTTTTGGTGGGGACAGTATTTCTCTAATAGAAAATTCTCAACATATTTTGCTGAGCAGCCAAACAAACACTAATTTCTTGTGTATATCATATTTGGATAGAGAATAAATAATAAAGGTTTGTAATTGTTCTGGTCTTGTGCAAAAAGCATACTTATTGTTTAGTTTCTTTCTCCTATCACCAGAATTCACTGTGTCATTATACATGTAATCAATAGTGTAAATGAAAGTTTTGATGTTTTGTTTAATAAATCCTACCTCTGATATCATTGGTTACATGAACAGCTAGTTTGAAAATAATTAGGCTCTATTTCATGGAAAGATTGTTTTAATGTCAAGGAAATCAGTTTACTGATTTCATTTTCATCAAGTATAACAGAGAATTAAGTAAAAGATTAAAATTCTTTATTAATTTATTTTCAAAGGAAAAGGAAACTCTTTTATTGAATATAGATAAATATAAAAGCAAAAGAAAGTGATATGTACACAAATATATTACATTCAACAGTCATATTATAGACAAGTGATGAGCACAATATTATTTTATTTCACCGGTGTCTAATGTAGACGAATTTCAACCATCGACAAAAATTTGTAGTATTACTCTGAAAATGAATAGCAGGAAGATATTGTTGAACAAATTGTTTAAAAAATGAAGCGAAACCACTTAGATAAAGTCACTGGAATCTCTTGCAATGATATCATGTCTAACCCTGTATCTACAACACATGAAACTCCAAAGAAATGCATTGAAAATTTAAGAAGTCCTAGTTTTGCTTTCAATATTTAATGAGAAATGCAATGTCAGTCTTAATTTTGACAGGGCACAACTGCATTGCATACTTACAAACAATTGTTTTGTTAAGTTCTTTAGTTCATTGAAAATATAATTAATGAAACTGTATCGTGAATATATATTACTGCATAGGGAATATATATTACTTTGATTCAATCCATCAATAAATGCTAATTTAAATAGTCCTTTTTATGAAAATCCATTTAAAAGGAACAGCCGCTTATAGGGATTAAAATGCATGGTCACGATGTGTTCAACTTTAGCAGAATCCATAATTATATGTCTTACTACTACTATTACTACTACTATTACCACCACCAATAAAAATTAGCGTGAAACTCACAATGACAAGCATCTTCCTTAATCCTTAATTTCAGGCCCAAATTTACATTGTGCTATCTATGTTTCCATTCAGATGTTTTCCAGTACCAGTGATATGAAAACTACTTAGTTTGGAATATTTCTGGTCATTTTACCCAAAGAATATTATAATAACTAGAGTGTTACCTGTCATATGACAGCATTTTAATACTGGAAATATACTTTTGCCATTGTGAGTAGTATCAGGTTTTGTCAATTTTGGTCATCTATACTGCAGCTGTACCATGAGATGCTTGTAAATTTAAGTGTGTTTTCATCACATATGGGCTTAATAATCACTTGACCTTGGAAATGCGTTGACAGGTAAGAGAAGTATATAACATGGCGAGCTACTTCGGCTGAAGAAATACAGGCTTATATTGCCATGCATATTATAATGGGGATAGTTGTAGCCCCAAATCAAGATATGTATTTCTCAAGGGATAAACTGTTTTGTCCAACTGGAATACACAAGAAAATATCTTGTGATAGACTGGACAAAATGAAATCTATGTTGCTGACACGTTGGACAATCCACCAAATTAAGTCTGGATACATTTCCCACAGCTGAAGTGTCCATAGATGAAAACATGTTAGCATACTTGGGTCACTTGGGCTTCAAACAGTATGTACCCCAGAAACTGACTAGATGAGGAATCAAAGTCTGGATGAAAGTACTATCACAATTATTTCACCTTGATTCAACTGTTCAAAGACTTGTGGGACTATTTGGACCGCAAGAGTATACCACCTGCTGTTAGCAAAACAAAGCTGTAAAAACAAGATGTTGTGCAGCGACAAAAAGGCAACATGGTGGAAACAGATGGTATGACAAGAGAACCGTCACACTCCTTGTGACCAATGCTAATCCGCTTGATGTCACTGTGGTGCAGCAGAAACATGGGTTGTGAATGTAGCATGTCCGAGGGTCTTGAAGCTCTACACACTTCACATGAATGGTGTAGATAGAGCAGACTAGCTACAGCATTTGCATAAATGCATCCAAATGGTGAAAATACCTGTTTTGGTTTATGGTGGATGTCTCTATCTGCAATGCCTTCATTCGAACAAAGTCTGTTCTTTATAACCAGATAAAAACAAAAAGCAGCAAAAGCAGGGACAGGACTCTTCAGGAAGAAGCTGTCACACCAACTTTTGGGCAATTTCCTGGGCAAAAGGAAACGTGAATCGCTAGGAGATGCCCAGACAAGAGGACTCAGCAATTGGCCAACAGAGTTTTACAAGAAGTGCACTTGCAAAAAAAAGAATCAGGAAGGAACCAAAGTCTGGGTGTGAACTTGTGTGTCGCTTACTTTAAGCCATACCACAAGGAGAATAACCCAAATTTCTTTTCATAAAAAAACAGTTCATAGATAATTTATCATTATTGAAAATAAACAATGAAAATAATCTATTAAAAAAATAAAAAAACATGATTTAAACCATAACAATCAATCAATCGATAATAATATCTTTTTCATGGTTTTATATTATTGGACTTGGAAGTGATATATTGGGCATAATCACTGAAAATTTGGTAAATATACATTTAATATTAAAAGAGATATAGCAATTTATTTACTGCCCATTGTATTTTTTGTTTAGCAAGAGCTGATGTTAAATTAGCTTTAGGGAACACTGGCACATTGTTAGAGAAGTAAGTCAGGGAAGTAATCACACATGGCTGCCCAACAAGAAGTGGGAGAAGTGATTTATTCATTGATTACCCCCTTTTCCAATATTTTAATTGATCACCCCCAGCACGGCATGCTGCCAAAAGATGACATACTACTCGAAACAAATTTAAAAGCCTCAAAAGAAGGAAACCAAACAAACATATAAACACTAAGGAAAATGCACATTTACTAGAGACAATAAATTACATTGTGTACTTTTTTGAACTCTCATGGGTTATAAGATTTACTAATACAGTCATGTATCAGAAGCCTTTTAGTTCAACCAAATTTAAAAAGTCATATTTTCTTTACACAGAGTGTACTTAAAATTCATTCTTGTTCAATGTTATGAGACATGGACATCTGCAATACATCTATTTTTGTATACTTTTTCAAAATAATTTTAGTATTACAAATCCACATAAAAAATGTAAATTATGTGAAAACAAAATCTTTTTTTTCTCTCTGCATTGTATTCACATGTGAATTCTAAGAAAAAAGTACAACCTTTTTGATGATTTCCAAATGTGAAACAGAACAGTCATAATCTTCTTAAGAACTAATTTCCAAAATGTGTTTGCATATGCCTTTTCAAGTGTGAATTGGCTGTTAATGCTGACCCATGCTTTGCAGGTTAATTATGGTGTCTCTCCAATAGGAATATGTCATAGCAAATGTGTGTTCTATACAAAGGAAGCTCCACATACTTCAAATAAACATTATCTCACATAGATTTCTTTAAGCTGCACCATTACAACATGCATACCCATGCATTTGATAAGGGGTTTTACACAATGCAAGGATCACATTTCACTGTACTGCCCTTATGTGAAAAAAGAATTCTCTGTGAGTTTGCATGTGTTTTAACAAATTTCACAAGTCTAACATTCATACGTCACAAGTGCTTCTCTCCACTGTGTGTTTCCATGTGTTGTTTTAAATTTGAGCTCCTTGAAAATGCTGATCCACACACATCACATGAGTACGGTTTCTCTCCAGTGTGCGTTCGCATGTGTAATGTTAACTTGGAACTTTCTGAAAATGCTGATCCACATACTTCACAAGAGTAGGGTTTCTCTCCAGTGTGTGTACGCATGTGCCTTGTTAGATGTGAACTCCGTGAAAATGCTGATCCACACACTTCACAAGAGTAGGGTTTCTCCCCAGTGTGTGTTCGCATGTGCATTTTTACATCGAAACTCCGTGAAAATGCTGATCCACACACCTGACAAGTGTAGGGTTTCTGTCCAGTGTGTGTTCGCATGTGAATTTTTAAATCAGAACGCTGTGAAAATGCAGTTCCACACACTTCGCAAGAGTAGGGTTTCTCTCCAGTGTGTGTTTGCATGTGATTTGTTAAAGCAGAACTCTGTGAAAATGCTGATCCACACACTTCACAAGAATATGGCTTCTTTCCAGTGTGTGTACGCATGTGTTTACTTAAATGTGAACTCGCTGAAAATGCTGATCCACACACTTCGCATAAGTAGGGTCTCTCTCCGGTGTGTGTCCGTATGTGTCTTGTTAACGTAGAACTCTCTGAAAATGCTGATCCGCAGACTTCACAAGAGTAGGGTTTCTCTCCTGTGTGTGTTCGTAAGTGATTTGTTAAACTGGAGCTCCGTGAAAATGCTGATCCACACACATCACATGAGTATGGCTTCTCCCCAGTGTGTGTACGTAGGTGTTTACTTAAATGTGAACTTGCTGAAAAATCAGATCCACACAAATCACAAGTGTAGGGTTTCTCACCAGTATGTATTCGCATGTGTCTTGTTAATGTGGAAGTCTCTGAAAATGCTGATTTGCACACTTCACAAGAATAGGGTTTTTCTCCAGTGTGTGTTCTCATGTGTATTTTTAAAGTGGAACTCCGTGAAAATGCTGATCCACACACTTCACAAGAGTAGGGTTTCTCTCCAGTGTGTGTTCGCATGTGTATTTTTAGATCAGGATTCCGTGAAAATGCTGATCCACACACTTTACAAGAGTAAGGTTTTTGTCCTGTGTGTGTTCGCATATGTATTTTTAAATCAGCACTCTGTGAAAATGCTGATCCACATACTTCACAAGAGTAGGGTTTTTCTCCAGTGTGTGTTCGCATATGTAATTTTAAATAAGAACTCCGTGAAAATGCTGATCCACACACTTCACAAGTATAGGGTTTCTCTCCAGTATGTGTTCGCATATGTATTCTTAAAGCAGCACTATGTGGAAATGCAGATCCACACACCTTACAAGAAAATGGTTTATTTACTTTGTGTGTTTGCATCTGTATTTTCAAATCAAAACTTTGTGAAAATATTGATCTGCACACCCCACAAGTTTAGGGTTCCTCTCTGGGGTGTTTATGCAGGGTTTTTAATCTGAACTTTTTGAATATGTTTTTTTTTTCTAAAGTGTGTGTCTGCATTCATACATTTAAATATGAATTAAATGAAGATAGTGATCCACAGAACTTGCAAGAATAAGGTTTATCTCCAGTGTGTGTTTGCATGTGACTATATCATTATGAATTTCTCCAAAATTCAGATCCAGATATAGCAATACCTTAAATGAGTGAAGGTATTGCTGTACAAATAAAACTTAGTATGAACTGAAAAAAAAACCGCTTATAATTATAATAAGACTTTAAACAGTGTAGACAAATTTTGGAACAAATTAACCACACTATTCAAGGTATTGCTGTACTGCATAAGAATGCTTTTTCTCAAGTGTGTATTCCCATAAGTCTTTTCAATTGCCGATCCACCACCAAAATATTGTTTTTAACTAATATGAGTTTCTATGTTTATCTTTAAATGAAAATTCTTGTATCTTACATAATATTTGCATATGGTCATCAGATGAATTCATTTGTTTTCCACTGCCATCGATATCTGTAAATGAAAAAAGAAGTATTATTAAAGAAAATAGTCCACTCATGCATTATTGACAGTTATAAAACTATAATAATTCAGTTTGGCTTTTAATGAACTCCAGCATATCTCATACTTTATATTCAGTCAGAAATTGAATTGTAAACTACTGTCCTTCAAATAAGAATGACTAAAACAAATATGATTATTTAAACATTTGGCATTTTTATTTTACAGAAATTATATTTATTATTTGTGAAAGAGACTATATTATCGATAGAAATATGTATAAAACTGTTTATACTCAAACATTTAACCATCAAAAAAAATCCAATTAAATTTTAGATGGAGGGAGCTGGGGATTCGTACATTAAAATTATGTGAGTTCACTTTTGGTGGGGACTAACGATAACGACCCATGAATTTTATTAAGAGACAAGTTTCAACTAATGTCACTTAAAAACTTTTGGCATGTCAAGAGAATTTTTGCTCAAATCTCCAAAAATGAAATCTGTTTTTCAAAATTCCAATTGGGGGAGGGGCTATGGCCCCACAACTCTAATCCTATTTAAGATAGAATCATGCGATTTGCACCATTGGATAGAAAATATTCAGCTATACAATAGTATTCAATGCAGTTTTGTCTAGGATGTCCCTAAAATAAGTTATAGTAATTTAAAAATGGGGAGGAAAACATATGCATAGCAAAAGGTGCAGGTGTGAGGGGGAGCAACATTTCCTCTGGCCTATAATGCTTGTTAATTAACAATTATGCCCTCCCTTAGGATATAGCGCAACTTCCCCTGGGTGCTATCATTGCCCCCTGGGCACTGAGAACCCTTGCCACTGCCCCAAAGTCTGCCACATTAATGTGTACTAATATTCTTATAGTTATAGGATATAAACTAGGCTAATATGGAGCTAAAAATAAAACTCTTTGATAAACCGTTCATGTTGTTAATTTTGTTTATAAATCTAAAATTTATCCAAGCGCTTTCTTCATGATTTTGTTAAGTTATAGTAAGAACAAGATGAACAAAAATGAACAAAAATTTCAAATTTCAAATGTAAGCGACATCTGATTTTAAAAAAAATGTATGGTAGATAGCTGCGCTATGCAAAAAAAAGGTATGTTGTCGCCTGCAGCTCCCATAATTTGAAATAGCAGTCAATTTACATAAACAGAATAAAATATATTAAAAATTCAGGTGGTAAATATTTTTTCATCATTTCACTATATTTAATTATTCATCCTTGTTAAAATAAAACGATTTTTTTTTTTTTTACAGTTCAAAAGCCGGAATGATAATTAATCGAATAAAACTAAAAGGTTTCCGAAAAGAAAATCATTTTAATTAATTTTCCTGTTTTTTTAATCCCAAAGTAAGAGTTCCGTTCCAGCAGTTCTTGGATATTATTCTAAAAAAGGTAAATATAATTAGTATCTTCAGGGATATATCTGTAAAATGAGTAAAAATCAACATTATATAAAATAGATAAATCCTCAAACTAATAAAAGGGGGGTGGGAATATATTGAAAAAAAAATTGTTCTTCTCCGAAATTTGGAATGGAACATTATTTTTTTTAAAAATTCGCCCTTTAATAAATAAGTATCGAAAATGTTATTAAAATCGAATAATATGCAGATTTTGGCTAGATTTTTAAACATTTCTCACGTGTCGATTTCACGCTGAAATTTTCGTCCATTTTGTTCGAATGTTAAGTTTAAGTTACTAAAAAAAGTAAAAAAATAAAACTGAATAAAAAAAAAATAACCAAACTGAATTTCACAGCGATTAAGAAATAATATCAAAAGCAAGTTAAAATCATAAAATTAAATATTTTATAAGTATAATTAAAGAAAAGAAAAAGATTGGTATAATTTGCGATTGCGGGTATTCGATAAATTTCGTATTTTTATTCGTAGAGAAATAAATTAAAAGAACGTTAGACTTACTTCTCTCTGTCTTTCATTCGCCTGATTTGTCTTCCTTATTGCAATGCGATATTTGAGAAAGGGAGAAACAATAACATTTTAAATAAACTACGGTTTTCTGGTTGAATTAAATTAACAGCTCGTTAGCGATCGAAGCAAAATGTGTTTTTTAAAGAGCGAAAGTCAAGGGAGATAATAATAAAATCTTCGAAGAAAGGATAATTTGCATTTCAAAAAGTATAAATCATAAAAAATTACCATGAAACGTTTAAAGGGAATTTCTTTTAATTACATGGAATTTTTATTAAACCCATATACAGTTTTATTTTACCACTTCCTCATAGTGAAATATTTAGAATATATATTTATTTCACAAAGTACCTAGAGAGATAATTATATATCGTTAAAGTTAGATTGAGACGGTACCCTTTATTTTTTATTTATAATATGTAATATCTGCAGATATTCAGTTACTAATTTTAAAAGAACTGTGATAAACACAAGAAAACTGCTTTAGATAAAATATCTCTTAATCATTTTTGAGATTGTTCATAAATTTGTGCTGATCAAAAACTGTTTATACTTTATATCTTCAATTTATTCAACTATGCAAAAACATGCAGTCGACAATTAAACATTTTATTTCTATCCCTGTCTATCTATATTAGAGCTAGATATAAATATATATCAATAATCTAAGTATGTCATTTTCCATTTTTTATAAAATGCTTAGATTTCAAGCTGATATTTTTTGTTTATTAATATATAAATCGGTCAATATTTTTACAATTAAAAGGAATTTTGATTTTACAAAGATTTCTTTTTTTCATTAAATTCTTTGAAAATATGTCTTGAATGCCCTTCTAACAGTTTCATCTCATCAGATATTAAATACTATGAAAATTAGCAAAATTAGTTTTTTTTAAAATTAATTGATTACATCATGACAAATCTTTTAAAGTCCTTCTGGGTGGCTTTTAGTTTTATTGTATCAATACTTTGTCCAAAAAAAAAGAAGATTTACAAGGAAAGCCTTTAAGTTTAAGTTTAAGAAAGTTCAATCTATTTTGTATTGGTAAATTTTCAGTTTTTAAAAATTCTGTGTATTTTTTTTATTGAACAATAGAAATGAATAATAAATTACTCTTATAAGATTGAATGGATCTTAATTTTGCTTAATAATGATAAAGATAAAACCCCAGAGTTTTCATGGTTACTATTTATTATCTCCCTTGATCTTTACACTTCAGCAAATATTTTTCTGTGTTTGAGAATAGTTGGCTTTTTGCTAGAGAATTTAACACTTGTAGAATGCAAGATTTTTTTCCCTTTTCTCTAATGTTGCATTACCTAAGGAATACAAATCAGACATTCTCTTAGTATTTTTGTTTATACTAATTTGCTGAGAGAATTTGTACTCACTAAGAATGATGATTAAACTTTTAATGCACAATTATCTCCCCTACATCGTAGTTATAAGTCAACACCACATAATATCGCCTAAAGTTTATGTCTGTCCAGAAGATATCTATTAAAGTCCTTACTGAGTTTCAATAAAATTTGGTGGAAGAGTGGGCCATTAGCTACAGAAGAAGCGCCTAAAGTTTTGGGTGGATCCATGCATAATTACCTCGCCTACATCGTAGTTATATGTTAGAAACCGTCAACCAAAACTGTTAAAATAGGTTTCATTTAGTTTTTGAGTTGGTCTGGCTGGCTCGCTAAGTATGTATGTATGTATGACGCGTACAGGCTACACCAATGGAGCTAGAGGGCTGAAAATTTTAACATTTACTCCTTATTATGTCTAGAAAAAACGTTTTTTTTGTTTATTTAAAATTCCCCTCTAAATAGGTTTTTAGTGAGTGGCTCAATTTACAATGTAGGTTTATACTAAATTGATCCCTTATTTTGTGTCCACTTGTTTTTTTGAAAATTCAGACTTTTTTTTAGTGATTACTGCCCAACAAAAGGGAGAAGTAAATTATTTTGATCACCCTTGTTTCCAATTTTTTAATTGATCACCCCCAACATGGCATACTGCCAAAAGACATTGGTCATATGATTGTTTCTATTGAGTGACTAACCACACCTGTTTATTTTCTCTTTACTCCTACTTGAAAAATCTCCCGCATCATAGAAACCACCCATTTCCCAGGTTAGCTCGATTTCTTCAGGGCAGCATCAAAAAGCGTTTTGTTCCATATTCTGTAGTGTACTTAATCCCCCTAATTTTTACATTAAATAGTCTGTGCCGACAAAGTTAACATCTTCTGTTTTTATATAAATCCTGAGACAGAAATTAATAATTTATTCTTTCCTAAAGTTTTTATATTTTCAGGTAATGTTCAATTTAAACAGTTAAACAGTTTACACCTCAGCTTGTTAGAAGCCTCCACATCCTTCTTAAATTAGATGGTTAAATATATTTTTTATTACTTTTCAAACTCGGAAACCATCCTTACTCCAAATCCCCCAACACAACCTCGAGGAATTGTAATAATCCGATGGGTTGACACTGTACAGGGTAAGAAAGATAATAGGTACTTTTTGTGACAGGCTAGTTTCGGTAAACAAAAGGCAACATTTTTGACAAGGAAAGAAATAACTGAACGGTTTTCTCACAAAAAGGAGATACGGAAATACACATATCAGGTGTGGAGTAAAGAATCCATTCTTTTTGATAATATTTATCTTCTTTTGGGATGAGACATAGGAAAAAAGACAACACTCCGGATGTCAGATTTGTATTACTTGACCATCGCTCTGATTTAATCTAAAATGGGGCTGTCTCAAAAACCACTTGTGCTATGATTCCGATAAGCTGAAATTTCAGTGCAAGATTCTTGGTGGACTTTCAAGTGTCAGAAGAAAATGTATCCATTGTTCAAACCTGTATAAAAATAGACATGGCTATCCATTTGAAGAGAGCAGCAATGATCTTTTTGGGTTACACTCGAGAAATATTGTAGATACTGAAGTAGTCACTACAGTGGAAAATGTGGCAGATATTGGTCAGAAAAGATACCAGGAGTTTTGTCAAGATTGGTTCATAGACAGATCAAAGGCAGTGACAGATGTAATATCTCAGAACAACATTGGACTAAACAGTTGTATGAGAGTAAATCAAAATCAAAATCCCAACTACAGTTGTTTGCACTTCAAGATAATTGTTATCTATTAGCATGTTTGTATGTCTCCTCTCAATCCAGATCCATTAACCTTGATGACTTCTTCATTCATCATCCATACCCACCATTTGTCTGATCATGGTAACCTGGGGTTTGGCAATAAGTTTGGCCTACTCACATGTCTTGAGAGTCACACATGCCTTGTTTCAGACTCACTACCAGCAGACACTGTGATACTTGATGGACTTGCAGTGGTTCACCTTTTACTGCTTAAAGGCAGCAAGACTTTCAATGACTATGCTACAGATGTGTTTGTCCCATACACCAGAAAGCAGCTTCAGAGTGCTCACCGTGTTGATTTAGTTTGGGATATTTACCTTGCAGACAGTTTAAAAGCATATACACGTCATAGGCGAGGATGTGGCGTTAGACGTCGGGTCACTGGAAAAACAAAAATTCTACAAACCTGGTCCCAGTTCCTGCAAGATGACAATAACATGAAAGAGTTGTTTGCTTTGATTACTGAAGTAGTTTTGCAGGCTGTTCATGGTGATGTTGAGCTGTATGTCACTGTTGGAGAGAATGTATTATGCCACCCAGCAGCCACAGATGTGAATTACCTATCTCCCTGCCAGCATGAAGAGGCTGACACAAGAATCATCATCCAGGCAGCTGATGCAGTGAGTAATGGCAGCAAGGACATCATAATAAGAACAGTTTATACTGATGTTGTTGCACTTGCAGTGGCATATTTGAATCATCTTGGGATCAATAAAGTGTGGATTGCTTTTGGCACAGACAAGACCTTCCACTCTATTCCTGTCCATGACATTGTTGTAACACTAGGTGCCGCTAAAGCAGAGTGACTGTTGGGGTTTCATGGATTTACTGGCTGTGACACAGTGTCCTTATTCTATGGAAAGGGCTAAAAATCAGCCTGGGATGTATGGAAAGTCTTCCCTGGGGCAACAGCAGCATTCAAAGAAATATCAAGAACATGTACAGGGATTTCTTCTGAGACATATGCCCAGTTGGAAAGGTTTGTTATCCTCACATATGACAGAACAAGTGCTGCATCTACCATCAATGTTTGTAGAAAATACCTATTTACAAGAAAAGGAAAACCATCATGAAATCACTGCTACCTACAAAGGCTACCCTAGTTGAGCATATAAAACATGCCTTCTACCAGGCAGGTCATGTATGGGGACAGGCTATGGTACTAGACCCTGACAAACTTTCCCCATCAGACTGGGGATGGGTAAAAGATAGACTATTGTGAAATGGATGTAAATGAGATAGATGGAGACTATGCTCAGTTAGCTGATGTCAGCCTGTATAAAGTGATGGTTGGTACTTTGATCTATGTTATGACAGCAACTAGACCTGATCTTTGTTACATTGGTACAAAATTGTTGCAGCATCTGGTGAGGCCTACCATTACCCAATAAACATGTCTTATGTTATTTGAAGTGTACAATAAGTCAAAGTTTGATTTTTAGAAAGTCATTTAATCCCTTGAGTTTGATTGGTTATGTGATGCAGATTGGAGTAACTCTATAGACTGCCGTTGTATTACAGATTATGGTTTTTAACTGTCATTGTATAGTTCATCAATATGTTGGAAAAGTAGAAAACAACAGACTGTTGCATCGTTTACTTATGAGGCTGAATACATGGCTTTAGCAGGTGCAAATCATAAGTCAAAACTTTTTATGCAATTGTCGAGATGGGTTCTGACTTATTCAGTTGTGTTACGGTCAGTGATTATTGTCACAGGGTGTGCAACCATGCTGAACCTACTACTCATGCCAGAGGCATAGCTGAAGGTAGAGGGGGGTACTATTTGACAACTCCACCCCTCCCAAATGAAGAGGGGGGGGCAAAAGCTTTATAAATAGTAGTTCACCTATTGCATTTCTACCGACAAATCCCACTAAATATTGGAAGGGGCTCTTCAAGGAGCCAAAACCCTGGACCCCCAAATCCGCTCTAGCTACGCCTCTGAAAAAAAAATAAACAGAAACTTTAAGCTATTCATACGAGGTACAGATTACAAATTGCAACTGATATGAATTGTCATGCATAAATAAATAAACTGAATCTCTGATATTTCTAGAAATTGCAAAGTAAGAAATGAATAAATTTAAAAATAAAAGCACAAGATAATTTTTAAAAGAATCTTCCACTTGTACTCAATTATTTATGCAATGAATCAGAAAATTTTTAAAAAAGCAATAAAACTAAAATATTGTTTTGTTTTGAAAGTTTGTTGTTGTTTTTTTAAAAAGATTTTTATTAAAATGTATTGTAGACTTTGGGGCTGTGAAAAAAATATTCACTGACATACAAATGAATTAAGTAAGTACAATTACCTGGACAGACAGACAAAATAATGCAACTGACATCTCCGCCTTTTTTTTTCTGATTCATTGCATAATTTTCACAATCCCTGGAAAAAGTTTTGAATAAAATTTCAAGTGATTTGATTTCTCCAGGAACTTATCTTTATAGAAAAGTAAATATTTTTAGTAATCATAAGACATTTATTTGTAAAATCTGGGTGTGATTTGTTGAAAAATGTTGTAATGCAAATTTTTACATCCTATTGTTTATCCAATGTGAACAACTTTTCAAAGGCAACATTCTCTGGTTCTATACATTAGACACAAATAATTTTTATAACAGAATTTTCTTCAATTATTGTTCTTACGAATGGCACAAGATTATCACAATTGACATGTTTTGGTTTTTTATCAACACATGTCAAAAGTGCACAGAGGTGAAAAAAAATCACATCTGAAAACAAATTACAACCAGATTATATCATGATATAACAATAACAATTATTAATTTTCCTAATGCAAAATCTCACAGTTTGCTAATAGTGGGGCAGCATAGCTCAGAATATTATGACAATTATTTATTTTGTGATGAAAGCACCAAAATTGGCAGATGTGTAGATAGATATATTGGGAACAAAAGTGGATATTGGACCATTAAAAACTTTTCCCACTTTCCAAAATGGCCACCAGCGGTTGATCAAACTTTCCTATCCCATTAGAACCACATATAATAATCTAGATCCTAGTAACCCTGAAAGCTAAATAAAGTACTCACTCACAAGTTTAAGGGTTAGAGTTATGGCTCTCATAGCTTAAGTGGTAGATCAACTGGTATGGAAAACCAGGTTCCCTAGGCAAAAGGGATGCGAGTTTGATTCTTGCATGCAGCACATGTTGCTTGCATTAGATGTGCCCACCAAGTCACAGCAGCTGCTTTATACATTCTGCAGTATCAGACCTACAATAACAGTGACACAGATACAGAAGATGACCCTTTGGGGTTTGACGAATGGCGCTCAAATAGGGAAGAGAGCTTCCCTCAATTCCAGTACTGGGCAACAGTCATGGCTTTTGAGCTGTATTTACTGGTCTAGGTGCGATCCATGTAGCAGTCCTCCTTCAGCATGTACCTCAATGCTCTGACAGAGCTCATCCTTTGCTCTGGGCAATACCAACTATGCCCACTGGATCCCACTTCATCTCCATGACATGACTGAACTACTAACAAGATATCCGGATGTTGCCAGAGAATTTAATGATGGCAATTTCACCATTCAGAAGAATGTCTTCTCAGTAATTTCCAGCAGAATAATGCTTGCATCAAGAGTGATGGAAGGGTTGTAGGTCTTAAAGACAACCCTAATGCCCTCTGGCGATGGATGGTAGCTGGCCCTGAGGTTGCAACACAGATTGAGGACTTTGAAAATGCACACCAACTCATAGGAAGATGAGATGAGGTGCTCCATTATGACCAGACAGCAAGTGTGCAGAAGCATTTAGGAAAGATGTCTGCTCACTCGTCAATATAATTGAAGAACTGGGCAACCCATTCGAAGAGGTGCGTGAGAACCAAGCATGGCCACCTGCACTCTCCGATGGAGGAATATTACAACTTGGGATTGAGAGTGACCTTCTGACATGCCTGGAGGACTTGTCTCCAGCTCAGATTAAAGTTCTTGATGGAATTGCCATCACTCAGATGATTGTCCGAATCCTGGAGGATCCTAAATTCCCACGTCTGGACCATGATGCTAAATTCTAATGTCTGGACCCTGGAAGAAGTTAAATTCTAACATACAGACCCTGGATGATGCTAAATTCCGTGCCCAGGCACTGGCCGAGCACTAAAACAGAATAATTTCAATATCTGATCATTTTATAGCATATTTTAGTGCTCAAAAATTGAAATTTAATGTATTTATTTCCACCAAAAAAAACACATTTAAAAAAAAAATTGTCACAGTTCTTTCACTTATTAGTTTTTTCAGATAAGGGAATAATGCTGAAAACCGTATTTTCAGTTTCTTATCCGTAGAACTTCAAATCATTTTTCAGATAACCTTCTTTTTTTTTCAGCCCAGCAAGACCAGCATGAACTTTTCCCATTTATGACCCCTTTTAATGAGACAAAATTTTACGCAACTCCCCATTCACTAAAAGCACCAGGTAATACTAAGACTATATATATATTAATATAATTAGTCTTTAGCTGCAATCAAATAGTAACTAAAGACAGAAACAAATAACTACAAAAAATGTCAAAAATTGCAATGTATTTATAATCTATATTATGTTTTAATGTTTAAAGAGAAAAATAATTTTTTTTTAATAAATAACAAAAAAGTTATTTATTTTTAAAAAATTAGTGAAAATTAAGAGAAGCCCTGCTTTAGATCATGTGGTAATTATGAGCTAGGCTTTTGAAACATTTTTAAATTCGTTGAAATTTTATTGAATTTTTTAAAATCTTTGTAAAAATGTACCTACTATAGTAAAAACAAAAGCTAAAAAGTTGACAAAGAAATACTTTATTTTGCAGTTTTAAATTTGCTGATTTAAAGCATAGTTTCAATCTCCACCATGTTTTTTTGCCATAAGATAAAAATTAAACTGTTCTGCCATATTCCTCGTTGGACTTGTGTCCCTACAAAGAGGTGGCACAAGGCCTTACAATGTATGAGTTGTGTGTACAGACCGCACCAATGGAGCTAGAGGGCTGAAAATTTATACATTTACTCATTATTATATCTTTTTGAAAATTCCCCCCAAAATAGGGTTTTAGTGGGGGGTTCAATTTACAATGTAAGTTGTATGCTAAATTGGTTCATGGTGTATAAATGCCCATGGTGTATAAGGAATTTTTCATGGTGTCCCATGTCAAAACATACTGAACAATTGCATTTTAATAATTATAATTACTAGTGGGATGGGTGAGCCAGTTTCTCAAATCTTGGAATCAGGTTGAAGACAGCCACCCTCATTTCCTGTTCTACAATACTTGCTTTGCATGATAGCTACACCGAAAACCCAACTTAGCAGCGATAAGTCGTCCCAAATGGAATTAGGATTCACTGAGTCTTTGCAGAGGATATTCATCTTTTACCATGTTGGCAAATTTTGTTTTCATTGAATTACAATAGCTTCAATTTATCAAAATTTAGCATCTGGCAGGGTTCATCCTCTAGGAAATCAGTATTGTTTATAAAAATAAAGATTGATCTATAAAATAATAAATAATCATTTTAACCATTCAAACAAATTTTATAAAGTAGTCCAGTGATGGAAATTGTTTTTTGGAACTAGGTATATGGTAAGGCTGTATCTAGTATTAATATTTGGATATTGCAGAGGGGTCCATCAGGAATGAGCAAAGGTAAGCCATGTAGCTGGGGGTACATACAACATTTTTAAATTCATTGAAATTTGATTGAATTTTTGAAAATCTTTGAAAAATTTTATGTACGATAGTAAAAACAAAAGCTAAAATGTTGACAAAGAAACACTTTATTTTGTTTTAAATTTGCTGATTTGATGTGTAGTTTCAATCTCCATCATGTTTTTTGTCTTAAGATAAAAATTAAACTGACTTTAATTAACCAGGGAATTCTCTTTTAAACGACGTAAGGCTTTTCTCAACCAAGTGAGGTTTTATTGAGATTTCAAAAGTGGGGGATGTAACTACAGCCCGGTCAACAAAGAAAAAGGTCTGACGCTTCTTACTGATGGACATAAACAATTTTTATTCTCTGAAATTTTAGTACAACGTGAAAATTGCAATATAATAATAAAGCTGTGAATTAGGCAAATACACAAGTGCAGTTAAACACAAGGTGAAATGTCTGGAATGGGCTAGAAAGTATTTCAAAACTGACTTCAATGTTGTTCTTCTTACTGACGAGTGCCGTGCTACCCTTGATGGACTAAGTGGATGGAGTGCGGGCTGCGCTGCAAAGGAAGGCCAGCATCCTATGACACCTTTTGTCAAAAGTCTGTGAGAGTTGCCAAGTTTATTGCTTGATTTAGGTTTCCATATAACATCTATTAAAAATCGTAAAACTGTCAACATAGGTTTCTTCAGCTTTTAAGCAAGTCTGGCTGTCTGGTTGGCTATGTATGTGTTGTGTGTACAGACTGCACCAATGGAGCTAGAGGGTTGAAAATTTATGTTGGTTCCTTCACCTTTCCTCACCTCCAAATATTTATTTTCCAAATATCGCCAAAATCAGCTCCCACAGATTTCCGCCGTCGAGTTGAAAAAGGTGCAAACTTCAACAGCCATCTGATTGCTCAACAATTATTTTGGACTTTTCGACCAATGAAAATTCATCTAATTTTCACCTGTGCTGGAGTCTGCCTAATTCCTATAAATATCAGGCGATAGACAATTTCAAACCAGTAGCAGTTCCGATGCCTGCTGGCATTGGACCGTTGACTAACACAAGCATATTAAACTGTGAGTAGTGACTCGTACATATATGAATGCAAAGGCAAATTCTCACATTCACAAGGCAAGTAAAGTCCCTGATTTTGATTTGCATAAATTCATGACACGACAAGTGTTATCATACATATGCATTTACAACAACTTCTTATGGACTCTTTCGTTCCAGTCAAATTGAACATTTTCCATAAGGCAACAAGCATTATTTTTCCCCACTCAATATCCATTCGTTCAATCATTCATTGTTATTGTTCTTGAATACATTATATATGTTATATATATACATTTATTTCTTTGAACTTTGAACAAGTCTGAATTTATAATTATAGACAGAGAGATATGTGCTGCCATATTCTTCCTTGGACCAATGGAGCTAGAGGGCTGAAAATTTATACATTTACACATTATATAAATTGAAATGAAAATTACCCCAAAATAGGATTTTAGTGAGGGGTTCAACTTACAATGTAAGTTGTATGCTAAATTGGTCCCTTAGTTTGTGTCCGGCAGCATTCACGATTGTTTTCTGAAAATTCAGACGTTTTTAGTGATCACTGGCCAACAGAAGGTGAAAAAAGTGATTTATTCATTGATCAACCCCTTTTCCAATCGATCAACCACAGTATGGCACGCTGCCAAAAGACGTTTCAAAATTTGACACACTGCCCAAACGAATTTAAAAGCCTCAAAAGAAGGAAACAAAACTAACATATTAACACATATGAAAGTGTGTATATACTAGAGACAATAAATTACATAGTGTACTTTTTTGAACTCTGATTGCTTATAAGATTTACTAATAAGGTCAGGTATCATAAGCTTTTTAATCTGACCAGCTTTAAAAAAATGCAATGAAAACAGTCATATATTTTCTTGACACAGACTGTACTTAGAATACATTCTTGGTCAATGTTATGAGACATGGACATATACTGTACTCTCTGTGAAAGGAAATCTGCAAGAATAACATGTTGTCCTGAGTATTTTTGTATACGTTTTAGTATTAGTATTACTAACCCCCATATCAAAATGTAAATGGGAATTGTGTGAAAATGAAATGTTTGTCTTTCTACATTGTGTTGTGATATAGTGCCACTGGAGGTCATTTCTGGGCTAGAACCGGAAGTGGAAGTGACCCCGGTGACCTCAGTAAAATGAGTGGGTGTGTGAAAAAAGGTTGTTGACTGAACTTGCAGATGGTGGTCTGGAAAATTAGTGTGGGCGTTCAAACCCCATAAAAGGAAGAGTCAGAGACAAGCAGAAAGACATAACACCTAGGCCTGGGGAAGCACAGGGCCAGTTCCCGTGCTGGAAACAGCCTGTCGGCTCTCGTTGCCTCTCTTCCACTTTTCACCACAACACAATGTATTCTTATGAAATAAAAATATTTCCACATATTTTTATAAACAAGTTTTGAGTCTTCCTTTTTCT
>VCCN01006885.1:9669802-9680877 GCA_006491835.1 Architeuthis dux
GCCACAACTACAAGAAAACACAGACAAATGGAAGAATTAATTTGAAAAAAAAAGGACAATTAAGGTATATTTTGAAGACTCATGCCTGTCGATCGATATAACAAAGAAAAATGAATGAGAAAAAATTGAAAAAGGGAACAAAAAATAATAATGAGAAAACGAAGAGAAAACAAAATTGAAAAATATAACAGCTTACACAATAGGCATATACACAATTTGAAAAAAAAGAATAATAATAGATATATACATGACACTCACAAAGAAGAAAAATAATAGCAGAAGAGAAAAGGCACAGCGGAAGTTGAGAAGAAATGGAAGAGAAATAAATGAACATTTTTTTCACTTCAATTGTTATAAATGTCCTCTCTGTTTTGATATTTCATGCACTTGTTTTGTTGCTAAGTAAAACTGTAGTATTGTTTTAAAAAAAGGATAAGGACTGTTGAAAATGTATTAACATGTTAATTACCTTATTTTTATTTGAATTTACTTGCAGCAACGCTTTGAGGCTCTGCAATGTAAGAAATGTATTACTACAAAAATCTACTGTCAAAGGTTAAATTTCACATCCAGAATATAGTTGAATTTTGAGTTGTCAGACAAACTGCTACTGTGTTTCTCTTTTAAACTCTGTAGATCGCATCTATCTCAAATGTTTACACTTCACGTCAAAAAGGTGATGTGGCTCTGGAAATACTCAGTTTGACTTTCGATTTCCATTTTTGTACGTAGTGCCTTGAAATTTGATAGGGAGAGCTTACTAATTATACGAATGTTGAAGTTAAAATGAAATATGGAGAGATGATGACGAACATTCTTTTCTGTTTTATATTTTTTAGACTTTCTTGCTTTAGACAGCAAATTTTTATAACAAATAATTTAGCCTTGTAGCGATGAGATTTTACCATTTTATTATTTATCAGTGGAAGAGATCCCTAAGAGAGAAAAAGAGCATGGTCTACAGATTGTTTTGTATTAATTGAAGGAAAATGTGTTTTTTCAAATGTTTTTTTATTTTTTATTGGTGCCTTTGTTTGGGCTCAGTATATCGAATGCTGACCGTGATTTTATGAAAAAATCATGGCACTGGACTCAATGGTGTTTGCTGGAGAAATTGCTCTGCACCTGGAAAGAGTAGTTTGTAGGTGCGTCGACGGATATCGGTTTGAAACGATCAAATCCTTATCGTTGAGACTGAATAAATTAAAAAGGTCTGGAGTGAAGTCTCCGTGCCCACATTGTTCAGGAAAATAGGCAGGTTCTAAGTCCCAGAATTTAAGTGTGAGATGAATTCATGTTCATTTTCCATTGTATCATTATGTTGAAGAGGAATGCCTCTGTTGTGTTGATGTATATGTTTTTCAATGAGACCTTGCAATTTTTGGAATTGTCTATTTTTGTTTTTTGGGGGATAATTGTACAATTTCTTTTTATTCAATAGTATTGTGTTTTGCAATGACAGTTATAATTGTCATTTTGTACTGTAAAATATTGTTGGAAGTACAATTTTTGCTGATGAATGTATAAAACTGCTACAGGCTTCTGGGAATTCTGAATTCATGTATAAACGTGAGATGATATATTCTTTTTTAGACTTAATAGAAAGCAAATGAAATTAAGTTACTAGACTATAAATACAGGACAGCTGATGCACAATACGGGTGGGTGAAATATAGATTTTGGATTTTAATATGAAAAAAGAAAGAAAAGGAGAAGTCTCTGTCATTAAATTTAAAAAAAGAAAAAGAAAAAGATTTATCACATATAATGAAAAATTTGTTTAGGGCGACCCAGATTCTGGATATGGGGAATTAATTGAACGCTAGGTGGGAATTTTGCGGTTTGCATTTCAGAGGCGTGGGCAGTGAAATGTACTAGACTAGGAAGTATTGAAAAAAAATATCTTATAAATGGGAGTTTCTAAATTAAAGGTGATTTAAGAATATACAGATATATCAGAGTTATATGTGGATATTGAAAGATGGTGTGAGGAGATAATTTGAATTAAAATAAAATTGTAGAAACCGATGTTAAGAGAAATAAAATAAAATCCTGAGAAAATTAAACCATAAATTCATAAAAGTAATGAATGATATGATGGTTTTTTTTGCGGTAGTGGCAAGTTTGTTTTTCTGTGCTAATATTTTTAGTGGAATTTTTAAAAAATTTCTGGCGTTCAGTTAAATACTGGGAGCGCAATCTTGCTTATGAATTAAAGTCATGTGCCGGCACAAAATAGAATTTAGGCAAATGAAGTTCGAGAGTTCCCAAAAATGTGGGGAGCAAATTCAGTCGCTTGTAGATTCTAGTATGAACTACCTGTCTGTGGACATGAGATGTTATTTGGTGTTGAGGCTAGGAGAGCCTAAAAGGAAATGGATCATGGAAGAAAATCTATGTTTTTTAGCATGGGCACAGAGAAAGGTCTTGTGCTTGGTAGTGACAAATTTACAAGGATAACCCTGTTGAAAAAAATGGGAGAAGTTGAAAAGGATTAAACATACATGGATCTTCCTGTCTTGACCAATTTTATTTTTGTGTCTAATTGATCACGGGTGAGGACTGTTGTTTTTTTTTCTCGCTTGTAGAGAGTCAGAGAGAGAGAGAGATGCTGGAAAAATATCCACGGGTGTATATTTTGAAAAATGGGATGGTGAGGAATATTGTGATATAGTGGCACTGGAGGTCATTTCCGGGCTAACACCTAGGCGGAAGTGGAAGTGACTCCGGTGACCTCATGAAAAATGCGTGGGTGTGCGAAAACAGGATGTTGACTGAACTTGTAGATGGTGGGCTGGAAAATCAGTGTGGGCATTCAAACACCATAAAAGGAAGGGTGGGACACTGGATGCCCTCAGGGAGGCAGAGACAAGCAGAGAGATATACCACCCAGGCCTGGGAAAGCATGGGGCCAGTTCCCCTGCTGGGAACAGGTCAGCTCCCATTCTTCATTCTCCGCCACAACACAATATATCTTATGAAATAAGAATATGTCCTCGTATTTTTATAAATTAGTTTTCAGTCTTCCTTTTTGTCCAACGGACCAAGATGGCTATACAACAATTGTATTTGCATGTGAATTCTAAGAAAAAAAAACCTTTTCAGTCTCGATGATTTCCAAATGTGAAACATATCTCCAAAATGTGTTTGTATGTTTTTCAAGTGTGAATTGGCTGTTAATGCAGATCCACACTTTGCAGGTTAATTATGATGTCTCTCCAATACAAATATGTCATAGCAAATGTGAGTTCTGTACAGAGAAAGCTCCTCAGACTTCAAAGAAACATTATCTCCATTGAGTCATCTCACATAGATTTCTTTAAGCTGCACCATTATACTATGTATACCCATACATTTAATACGATTTTTACACAATGCAAGATCATGTTTCACTATACAGACATGATGTGAAAAAGAAATCAGATACTTAGCAAGAAAAAGATTTCTGTGTGTTTTGACTAATGAAAATGTAACTCCACAAATTTCACAAGACTAGCATTCATACTTCACAAGTACTTCTCCATTGTGTGTTTCCATGTGTTGTTTTAAATTTGAACCCCTTGAAAATGCTGATCCACATATATCACATGAGTATGGTTTCTCTCCAGTGTGTGTTCGCATGTGATTTGTTAAATGTGAACTCTGTGAAAATGCTGTTCCACACACTTTACAAGAGTAGGGTTTTTCACCAGTGTGTGTTCGCATGTGTATTTTTACATCAGCACTGCGTGAAAATAGTGACCCACACACTTCACAAGAGTAGTGTTTCTGTCCAGTGTGTGTTATCATGTGTAATTTTAAATCAGAACGCTGTGAACATGCAAATTCACACACTTCACAAGAGTATGGTTTCTCTCCAGTGTGTGTTTGCATGTGACTTGTTAAACTGGAACTCACTGAAAATGCTGATCCACACACTTCACATAAGTAGGGTCTCTCTCCAGTGTGTGTCCGCATATGCCTAGTTAATGCAGAACTCTCTGAAAATGCTAATCCGCAGACTTCACAAGAGTAGGGTTTTTCTCCAGTGTGTATTCGCATGTGACTTGTTAAACTGTCACTCCGTGAAAATGCTGTTCCACACACATCACATGAGTATGGCTTCTCCCCATAGTGTGTACGCATGTGTTGACTTAAATGTGAACTCACTGAAAAATTTGATCCACACACATCACAAAAATAGGGCTTCTCTCCAGTGTGTATTCGCATGTGTCTTGTTAATGCAGAAGTCGTTGAAAATGCTGATTTACACACTTCACAAGAATAGGGTTTTTCTCCAGTGTGTGTTCTCATGTGTATTTTTAAAGTGGAACGCAGAGAAAATGCTGATCCACACACTTCACAAGAGTAGGGTTTCTCTCCAGTGTGTGTTTGCATGTGTCTTTTTAAAGTGAAACTCCGTGAAAATGCTGATCCACACACTTCACAAGAGTAGGGTTTCTCTCCAGTGTGTATTCGCATTTGTGTTATTTTAAATAAGAACTTTGCGAAAATTCTGATCCACACACTTCACAAGTATAGGTTGTCTCTTCAGTATGTGTTCGCATATGTATTCTTAAAGCAGCACTCTTTTTTTTTGTGTGTTTGCATCTGTATTTTCAAATCAAAACTTTGTGAAAACGTTGATCCACAACTCTACAAGTATAGGTTTCTCTCTGGTGTCTTTATGCAGGGTTTTGTTTATGTGAACTTTTTGAATAGGTTGATGCACAAATTTTGCACAAATAGTTTTTTCTAAAGTATGTGTCTACATTGGTACATTTAAATGTGAATTCACAAGTATTGCTGTACAAACAAATGAAATTAAGTATGAGCTGAAAATCAAAACACTTATAATTATAATATGACCTTGAACAGTGCGGTTTTGAACAATGCAGATAGATTTTGGAACAAATTAATTGCACTATTCAAGGTATTGCTGTACTGCACAAGAACGCTTTCTCTCAAGTGTGTATTCCCATGAGCTTTTCAATTGCTGATCCACCACCTTCATAAGAGCATGTTCAGTAGTATAAGAATATTTTTTACCTAATATAAGTTTCCATGTTTATCTTTAAAGGAAAAGTCTTGTATCTTATATAATATTGGCATATTGTCATCAGATGACTTTATTTCAGTCTTTCCACTGCCATTGATATCTGTAAATAAAAAAGAGGTATTATTAAAGAAAATAGTCAACTCATGCATTATTGACATTTATAAAACTATAATAATTCAGTTTGGCTTTTAATGAACTCCAGCATATCTCATATTTCATGTTCAATCAGAAATTGAATTGAAAACTACTGTCCATCAAACAAGAATGACTAAAACAAATATGATTATTTAAACATTTGGTATTTTTATTTTACAGAAATTGTATTTATTATTTGTGAAAGAGACTAAATTATTGATAGAAATATGTGTAAAACTGTTTATACTCAAACATTTAATCATCAAAAGTGGTGTAATTGTGACAAAGACCTTAAAAATGAATGAAACAGGAAAGATAACTTTTCACATAACAGATTCATTAGAAAGGTATTTATTCAAGTTTTATTCTTCAGAATATAGATAAAATGTTGATATTTTAAATGTGCTCATAAGTAGGGGAAAAGTTGGAAAATTATGTTGCTAAAAGAAAATTTGAACATAGAAAACTGAAAATGTACAAAATCTGTTTCAGTTAAAAGAGTGAATATTTTGTTTTTATAGTCAAACCATCAGCAATGTATGAGAAGATTTACAAAAAAGTGTTGAGAAAGGCAATTATTAAATCTGTCAATACCTTTCCACAAAACATCCCCCTGTGCAGAGGAGATAGTCTAGTATATAAATAAAATGTATTAAATGTTGATTTAATACAAAAAAGAACCCATTCATTTGTGGACAGTATAGGTTTTTTCTTGTTACTCATCCACAATACATCCACCTGTGCAGAAGAGAGAGTCTAGTGTATAAATGAAATGTATCAAATGCGGTTGTTGAATACCAGAACAAAGAAATATTGATCTTGTTTAACATTAGGATTGTATCACCACCGGTTCTAATACAAAATGAAAATCATTTTTCAATAATTTAAAATTTCATCATTTCAAACCCGAATTAGACCATTTGAAATGTTGCTGCTTATATTTTTATTGGCAATTTCATCAAACACAGCATATTTATATTAAAAAAACAAACAATTTAATATCTCTTATAAATCTATCAGAGCACTGCAATTCTATAAAAACAAAAGTTGAAATAAGAAAAATAGCAATATACGGCATAGCATTTTAGGGATTTTTTATTAGTCTCCACCAGATCAAAATTTTCATAACCGATGGGAATTGATATGCTAGATTTATTTTGTTAGCTTCCCCCTCCCCATAACTGTATATTATTACTAACTTTAATGGATTCAGTTCGCTTGTCTTTTTAATTTGCTTGCTGTATGTTATATGTAAATAAGTCGTAGGAATGTGGATATATAAATGAATTAGTGAGGTTTATAAAAAGTGTAGCATCCCTTCGACACTCTTTGCCATTTGCATTTTGGTTGTTTTGCTATGGCTATTGTTCAAAGTTTGAATTACTTTAAGTGCAAATATTTAAAAATGTGTTTAGACTCAAACTATTACTAACTTCCTCACACATGTTCAAGGAGGAGAGAAATTCCATATTCTTATAAAAAAGTGTCCTCTGATGTCTAAGAACTGAACAGCTACATTTCAAATTATGATGAAGCTATAGCTACTCTAAAGAGTTCATTTGTGCATGAAAGAAGCGAGATGTCCTGGCGACCAGAACTCAGAAACTTTGCACATACTGGCAAAGGACAGTAACTTTCAAGAACTGCTATGATGTACAAAGAGGAAATGATTAAAGACTCCTTCATTTCTGGGTTAGCTAAGCCTACTATCTGACAGAGACTCCTCGAGAATAAAATGCTTACCTTGACAGACGTAAATCGTGCTCGAAGTGTGGAAATGGATATCCTGAATGCCGAAGGCTATACTGCTAATTCTAAAGGATATCAAGCAGCGACTGTGTCATCTTCAGCAAACAGATTAGCCTCTACAGAGGAAAAACAAAAAAGAGGACCCTCTGACATCGGCGGCGACTGTCCCTTAGACAGCAGTGCTTTTTCTGCGGAGGTAGAAGACACCCTAGAAAAGAGTTCCCAGCGTGACAAGCTAGATATCATAATTGTGAGAAGGAAGGTCACTTCGCCACAGTCTGTAAATCTAAAGACTTTTGCTGCCTTGCCTTTAATAGCCGCTATTATAAGAAAGCTACTCTGAAGTGCTGCGTAAACGGAAGAAAACTCACCACCTTGGTTGATTCTGGAAGTAGTCATAGTTTTACCTTTTTACCTCCAGAGATGATTAACCTTTACCAAAGATAGCTAAGTAGAAGCTACACTCAAAACTAGACCTAAAAAGTGCATATCACCAAGTTCCCCTCTGTGAAACCGGAAAAACGGAAAACTCTACCAATTCAAGAGAATGCCCTTCGGAATCACAAATGTAGTGGCTGGATTCCAGAGAATCTTGGATGAAATAATCTAGAAGGAGTGCTCGCTTATATAGATGACATGACAGTGTATATCCGGTGGCAGATTCACAAAAAATTATCAATGCCACCATATGAATCCGGTGCGAGATATCCGACCAGGCTGATATTCCGGTACATCACTAGTACCATTAGACCAGAGGCTGAAGGGTTGTGCCCTCTGTGTGAACTCCCTTGTGCGCTAAACACTAACACAGTGTTTCCCCTTACCAGCTGAAGTAAAGGATTCCTTTGAGAAATTGAAGAAGCACTTGGAAGTAGCAGTGTTACACACTATAGACAACGCTAAACCTCTCGAAGTTGAGACGGATGCTAGTTATGTGAGCTTGGCTGCGACATTAAACCAGGGAGGCAGACCTGTTGCCTTCTGGTCCTGAACTCTAAACCCCTCAGAATAAAACCATCCTCCTGTAGGGAAAGAAGCAAATGCTATCATCGAAGCAATCGGAGAGTGAAGCCATTACTAGAAAGGCAAATATTTTGTTTTAGCAACCGACTAGAAAGCTCTGTCCTCCATCTTCAATAAGCGTAGAGCTTCAAAGACTAAAAATGACAAAATCCATTGTTGGCGCATGGAGCTCTCCACCTACCACTACAATATCAAACATCTGCCCAGCGACAAGAATGTGGGTCCAGATATACGTTAATGAGGGTACAGCATGCTTTTATCAAGTTGCATGATAATCTCTGTCATCCTGGGGTATCCAGAATGATGGATGTTGTCAGGTCGAGAAATCTGCCGTACTTGACGGAAGAAGTGAAGAAAATGATAGAAAGCTGTAATGTGCGTGCCATAGAAAAGCCCAGAATCATGAGAGAACGAAGTAATCATATTAAAAAAACTGAACACAAATTTCAAGGGACCACTTCCTTCTAATCAAGGAGGAAACAAGTATTTACTGACTGTTATCGATGAGTATAGATGCTTCCCTTTTGCTTTCCCATGTAGGGACATACACTATCACTGTTATGGCTTGCCTAAGTCAATTATTCTCTTTGTTTGGTATGTTGTATATTTTAATTTGTTTGGCATATATTTTAACTTACTTTTAATTTGCTTGCCTTAACTTTAAATTTGGTATAGATTGTTGAAATACTGTTATTATTTAAAAACAACATTTCAGGTGAAACCTTCTACTCTAATAATGAACAGTGTGATTTTCTTGGTTCGCTGGTCATTATACTGAATGTTTCCACTTTCATTCAAGTTGATTTGCTGAAAAAATACTTCCTGCCCACCATTGCAAACAATGCACTATTCCTGGTAAACGAAGTCAGTCTTTTTTTCTAAAAAAAAACCCATCTAAATCCAAATATATCACACTGTTCATTATTAGAGTAGATAGTAATAAATCCGTGAATTTTTTCATGGGTATATCCTAGTTTAAGATAAATATTGAAAAAAAAATCAATTAAATTCCATGAAAATCTTTTTTTTTTAATCACGTAAATTTTTTTCATCGTTTTACATACCTGAAATGTAAAATATACTTCAACAAATAAAACTACCCCCTCCCCCAGCCAGTGGACTAATCCAGTGTTACGACAACTGAACCAAGAAAACCACACTGTTAATTATTAGAGTAGATTTTAGTCATTACAAAAACACTTTGATATTAAGGACCATTAACGAGGTAACACTGGTTCAATCTCCACAGTGAATAATTTCTTGACACTAATTGAATAAATGAATGAGAATTAAAAAATTCTTGAAAAGAGAAAAATACAAACGAAAATTACCCGAAAGTAATTGATTTCGACAATCCTAAGTTTTGTGAACAAACCACATTTTTAAACATGCACATAAGGGCAAAATCAAAGGGCATACACATGATTAATAAAAATGAAAATTCTATATCGTTACCTGAATTGCTTATAGACATAAATACAATGCTTTCCATCCATCAGTAGGTGATTTTCCGAAAGAATATGAATTTATTTCTTAAAAAATAGACAACTAGGGTAAGAATGTAGCATTTTCATATATTGGTCCTTTGTACGCTTTGAGTTACGTCCCTTTGATTTTGCCCTTATGTGCACCTGTAGTCGAAATCAACAATGGTTAAAATGTCTTTGTTACAAAACTTGGGATTGCATTGATTTCTATTGTTACTGTAATTGTACTGTACTTTGCATCAACTTTAAAAAGTTCATGTTGGAATTAATTTTGCTTAACTATGCTTTATAAATAGGTATGAATACAAATGGACAAAAGATTTGTGGAACGGAAAAATTAGTATTTGAAATTAAATTCACACTTATTTTGGAATTAGTCCCTGCACAACAAGGCTACTCTAAAATGAATTTCACAGCGAATAAGAAATCAAATCAAAAGCTAGTCAAAATCCTAGATTTTTTATGAACATAATTACGAAATCGGTTTTTAAAAATGTGCCCTAGATTCGATAAATTTCAAATCGTCCCGCAATTTCGTATTTTTTTTTTGTAAAGAAGGAAATTAAAAAAACGTTATACTTACTTCTTTCTGTCTGATTTGTCTTCCTTAGGTCAATGCAACATTAGAGAAAAGGGAGAGGTTTAAGATTTTTTAAATAAACTAAGGTTTTCTGGTTGAATTAAATTTAAAAACAGCTCGTTGGCATCAGCGATCGAAGCAAAATGTTTTGTTAAAGAGCGAAAGTCAAGGGAGATAATAATAAAAATTAAACGAATGAGTTTCCTGAAGGAACTTTGATTGTGGCAATGGTAGTCCGGGGGCCAGCAGGGCATACGTGCACCCCCAATGAGGAGTTAAAACATCCACTTAATTTTACCATAATATAATTAATTGATAGGTATTTCCGGATTTTTACAAGGAAATTTCAAGTATACTTTATAGACCAAATTGTGTATTTAATGCCTGAAATACCTATAAATTAATTATTTTAATCGTAAAATTAAGTAGATTTCCTGTCTGAAAACCAATATTTTAGCCTTTCAAAGTACTGGGAGACGAGATATGAAATTCTGTTTTTTTTTTGTGTGTGCTGGCGGCCATTTTGTTTTATGCAAATGAGGTAGTTCCTCCCAACTTTTTTCTTGGGAACATCTTTTTTCTGAAAGAGGACATCCTAAGGAACATTTTGGTATCCTAAATGTAGGATCATGGAGGGGGGTGCACGGTAGGCCCTGCTGGCCCCCTGACTAAGGTAACTGTGAAAAATTCCTGGATCCGCCCCAAAATGTATTGACCACCCTTCCACAAAATTTAATTTATAACTTTTGGAGTTATCGTGTTGTGTACATATAGCTACGATGCAAGGGGTTTGATGGGGAAATTTCTGGATCCACCTTAAAAAGTATTGACAATCCTTCCACAAAATTTCATTGAAATTCATTGAGAACTTTTGGAGATATTGTGTTGTATAGCTATGCTGCAGGGAGGTAACTGTGAAAAATTCCTGGATCCACCCCAAATGTAAACACTTCTTCTTTGGTTCATTGCCCACCATTCCACACAATTTCATTGAGAACTTTTGGAGATATTGTGGTGTATAGCTACGTTGCAGGGGAGGTAACTGTAAAATATTCCTGGATCC
>VCCN01006885.1:9680998-9694072 GCA_006491835.1 Architeuthis dux
GGGGTTACTGTGAAAAATTCCTGCAGAAATGGCATTGATAACTCGGAAACTGTAGGAAGAGAATTGGCACCAAAATCGGAATAAGAATAAAGATTAAAATAGATACGAGAACAAAAGTTTGTTCGCTCTAAAGAGCAATCAAACTAACTATTAGGAAAGGATAATTTGCATTTCAAAAAGAATAAATCATAAAAAATTAGGATGAAATGTTTAAAAAGGAATATTTTTAAAAATAGAATTTTTATTAAACCCTTATACAATTTGATCATAATCAAATATTTATATTCATTTCATAAAGTTATCTAGAGAGATAATTATAAACGTTATTTAAAGATACTAGGGTAGGGGTCAGTTTTTTAAAAGTTTTTTTAGAAATATCAAGCTGGCTTTATCACCTCGACGGAGCCAGCTCTGAACCCTATGAAGTACGAAACTAAGAATTAGCTTCCCTTTTTCGCTACGTCAGAATGACTACAAAAACCCTAGTTTTACGATAATCCGGGCCTTTTTAGCCTGCTCTCAGCAGTGCTTCACTCGCTCGTGCCTATATCTTCCTGGCACGTAAAAAACCTCTTTTCATCCACTTAATATTTAAGCCACCTAGGGCCCACTAAGTGTTTTTACATCGCTACCTTTTAAATATGGACATTTCTTCAAATGCCAATATTTCTTTATTTCAATTTCACTTATTGCTCCATTTCTCAAATATAGACCATTCGAGAATTAATGATGACCACTGATTACTTTGCCGGCATCTTTTCCTTTCTGTCATATGCTCCCTTTTTCTTAACTGATTTCTTTTGTCTCGATCACATATCCATAGGCATGATTATCACATAGATATCAGATCAGATAACCGGCTGCATCAGACAAAATCTATTTTGGTACACAAATAATAATGACAGAAACTACTATTTACTATTTTACTTTTTTTACACATATATGTACCTTTTTTAATTGTACCTCTTTTCATTTCATGTTTATTAAATGCAACATTTCATTTCTATCTGCCGCCTTTGTTCAATTCCTTATCATGTTTACATGATGGCTTCTTTGCTCATATTTCCCGCCATAAAACCAATATGGCCGATTATTGCCTTCATCATTTTGACCATGTGACCTCCTTCCTCCTACAGTGAGAACAGCAGTGGTCACTGGTGGCTACTACTATTACTACTACTACTACGGCCACTGTCCACCATGACAGCTGTACTCTCACTACTACTTTTGATTGCTATTTTCAAATAGAGAAACCATCTACATTCTCTCACAACTTACAACATAATTAACTTCTCCCTTGTTATCATCATCTTTACATTATTACCAATAATAATCCTGTAACAACCTCAACTCTACACTAGCAGAGTTATGCAGGGAAAAATAACTTCAAATATAAATGACCCCAATTTTGATCCATAAAAACGAAATGATCCCAATTTTGATCCATACAAACGAAAAAATCCCCCTCCCTCGATTTAGATCCTTATAAGAGAAAAGTTTCCCCGATTTTGACCACTAAAATGTGAAAAACGTTTCTGCCCCCCAGAAAAAAAGTCCCCCTCCCGATTTTGACCCCTAAACGGGAAAAGAATCCCCCAACCGATGTTGACCACAAAAACTAAAACAAAGTGCCAACACAAAGAAAATACCGCCCTCCCCAAATCTGACCCCTAAATGGCTAAAAGGTCCCCCTCTATTCTGATACCTAAAGGTGGGGCGGGATTTATATAAAACAACAGATGTTTATCTGAATGATACAAAATGTAAGTAAGTATGAGTGTCTTCAATTCATCATAATCTCTTGATTGTAGACAGACATGAAAGTGAATTATTTTGCATTTTTATGTGTTACAGAGAAACTGAAGATGTCACGAGAAAACAGGGAAATGTAATATTGATGTATTTTGTTAATTAGTAATTTATCAATCATTTTTTTGTTGCTCTCTCTATACGCATTTGTACTGTTTTGGAAATTCCGTCAAGAAATATTAATCGAATCAATGCAATGTCAGTAGAATTTTCTCAGGAGTTTGTATATGCAAACAGAATAAAAATATATGGATTAGAACAAGAGATATCATCATTTTAGTTGAATATTGAATATGTAGATGGTGCTACCTGCCATCAGGGGGTGGCACCAAAGTGCTATTACCAGGCAAAAGACTTGCAATGGTCATATGTATATGCATACCAATTTTGGTGCTTGTATATAAAAGTGTACAAACTTATCGACTAGGGACCAAACTTTTTCAAATCACGGTGCCCATGGTATATAATGTTTTTTTCATGGCTAAATGTTAAAATATACTGAACAATTGCATTTAGCTTAGTTAGGAAGAAAATGATGAATCATGTATTATAAATTCCTAAAAAGTTATATTTGTTCCCTCTTTTAATAATCATAATTACTAGTGGGATGGGTGAGCCTGGTGTTCACTACACAGTTTCTCAAATCTTGGAATCAGGCAGAAGACAGCCACCCTCATACCCTGTTCTACAATACTTGCTTTTCATGACAGCTACCCCGAAAACCCAGCTTAGCAACGATAAGTCGTTCCAAATGGAATTAGGATTCACTGAGATTTTACACTTAGCAGAGGATATTCATCTTTTACCAGGTTGGCAAATTTTGTTTTCATTGAATTACGATAGCTTCGAATTATCAAAATTTATGGAAATTTAGCATCTGGCAGGGTTAGGACATGCAAATTTAGCATCCTCCAGGAAATCGGTATTGTTTATAAAAATAAAGATTGATCTATAAAATAATAAATAATCATTTTAACCATTCAAACAAATTTTATAAAGTAGTCCTGTGATGGAAATTGGTTTTGGGAACTAGATATATGGTAAGGCTGTATTTAGTATTAATGTTTGGATATCGCAGAGGGGTCCATCAGGAATGAGCAAAGATAAGCCATATAACTGGGGGTTTCGGGGCATTGTAAGCCCCCATGGGCAATTTTTCAAAATATGGCCAATTCTGGGACTGTTTTGAGATATACAAGAAACAAGCTAGAATGACTATTATTACCACTAAACTTAGTTACAGGGTTTTCCTATTCTCCTATCAATATCTTTCTTTAAGCATGAAAATAAAGATAAAAGCTCTGTAGCAGAGTAAATAAGAATAAAAAAAAACAAAACAAGATGTCAGGTATCTCAATGTTACAGCTGCTGCAGTCTTCAACCTTCCTTGGTGTCTGTCATCAACAAAGATGAGGAAACTGGTCTGAATAAATCAATGTATAATAGTAACAACATCTTATCTACATAATTCAGGCCCAAAAGAAAAGTTTATTTCAAAGCAGATTGAAAAGATTTTCCTGCCTATAAATCAAGGGTTTTGGGAACTAGGTAAACAGTATGGCTCTATCCAATAATGTAACTTTAATGAAAAAATAAAACAGGTTCAGGACATCATCAACGATGACCCCCAGCAAGTTGATGAGGGCCATCGATGAGCAGCTCAAGGTGGCGGAGTCCACTATCAGACATGTGGTGCACAAAGACATCAGGTACATGTCTTACGTGATGAAGAGAAGGCAGTTCATGTTCAACAAGACCTGGGAAGCCCTGTGATCCTGAACAAGCTCCTACTCTCCTGATTTGAATCCCCATGACTATTACGTCTGGGGCATCAAGTGGGAGACCAACTAGTGGCCCCACAATACCAAGTACTCATTGAAGGCCACCATCAGGGATGTGAGGGCAAACATGAACGAGAATCACCTGATCCGGGCATGCAGTCGCTTCCGAGGCCGCATTGAGGCTGTCCTCGAGGCTGAGTGCAGTTTTATTGAATAACCTGGGTTTTTTTATATCTAGTTGAACATTTGTATTGATCTTTATGAAAATATATTGATTTTTTCTATTGAATATCTGTTTTTCTTTATATTATAATTTGTTCTCAAGCACTCCCTGTATATTGAAAAACTATTTCTGACTGATTTGAATGTAAGCAAATGACCTTAGAGCTCGACTTATTTGACATTTTAGAAATGTGATACAATAATCAAAATCACATTAATTGAACTTAAAAAGCTTTGGGAAGTAATATAATTAAGCCTCAATTTCAAATTTAAAATGAATTTTAAGATAATTTTTTAATACATAATAGCAAAGGATAACAAAAATGTTTCAGGATTTTAATTTTATTGAAAAGGAGTATTTTATTTTTTAATAAAAAAATTACTCAGAGTAGTTTGGCTCCTTGAGGGGCCCCCACCAACACTTAGTAAGATTTGATGAAAAAATAAAATAACATTTGCAATAAATAGACATGCACTATAAATCAATGGGTGAAAACAACCCGAAAGGTTAAACTAATTTTTGCAATTCATATATGTACAAATATATTCTTGTTATTGTATAATGTCAATAGAATTGCATTAGGTGAACTACTATTCATAAAAGTTTTGCCCCCGCTTCATTGGGGTCACGAGGAGCTTTTTCCCTCCCCACTCTTCACCTACACCTCTGGTAGTTTGGTAAGATTTTTCCTTCCTCTTTCTTGCGTTTAGGCATTATCTGATTTGGCAACGGACATTTTGGCTTTTGGAAAAAAGATATTGATTGATTCATCATCATTCAAAGGTAAAACTTTAAAAAAGCTTTAAAGCTATAAATGTAACTTTCTTGAAAAATAAAAACATTAAATCTGTTAACAATTTTTTCATTCTTATGCTACTATTTACCTTCATTTTACTATTTATGTTGCTTTTTATCGCAACTTAACTTAGCAACAAAAATTTTGATGAAGGTAAATAGTGGCATAAAAATGAAAAAAATTGTTAATAATAATTTACAATACTTCATCTACTAGTAAATTTAATCTGTTAATCACAAAAAATGTAATGTAGTTTTGTTTAGATCAGGGCTTCTCAAACTTTTTCTCTTTTAACAAGACAAAATGTTATGCAACTTCTAACTCACTAAAAGCAATAGGTAATACTAAGACTATATATTAATATAATTAGGCTTTAACTGCAATCTAATAGTTAGTAAACATAGAAACAAATAACTACAAAAAATGTTCAAAATTGCAATGTATTTATAATTTATATTATGTTTTATGGTGTTTATTAAGAGAAAAGTAATTTATTTTTAATAAATTACTAAAATGTAACAAAAATGTTATTTATTTTTTAAAAATTAGACAATACTAAGATTTAGATCATTTGGTAATTATGAACTAGGCTTTTGAAACATTTTAAAATTTGTTGGAATTTTATTGAATTTTTAAAAATCTTTGAAAAAATGTAGATATTTTTTTTGCAGTTTTAAATTTGCTGATTTGAAGCATAGTTTCAACCTTCATCATTTTTTTTTGCCATAAGATAAAAATTAAACTGACTTTAATTAACCGATGTAAGGCTTTTCTCAACCAAGTGAGATTTTATTGAGAGTTCAAAAGTGGGGGATGTAACTAGAGCCTGGTCAATGAAGAAAAAGGTCTGACGCTTCTTACTGATGTACATAAACAATCTTTATTCTCTGAAGTTTCAGTACAATGTGAAAACTGCAATACAATAATGAAGCCGTGAATTAGGCAAATACATAAGTGCAGTTAAAACAGTAAGAATCAACAATATACAACATATGTAGCTTTTGAACACAAGACAACAAATACAAGCAAAGTATGATTTAAAACATCCAGGGTAATAGCACAGTGGGAAGTGTGTCGAATTAAGCATATTGTCAGAAAAAACAGCCCTGAGCAGTAAAACAATATTTGAGGCAGTTTATCGAGATAACGTGTCCAAATAATCTTGATACCGAATTCTCTGCCATGTTGCAAAATATGTCAAGTCTGATATTCAATCGCCTTTGAAGCCCAGACACAAGATGAAATGTCTGGAATGGGCTAGAAAGTATTTCAAAACTGACTTCAATGTTGTTCTTTTTACTGACGAGTGCCGAGCTACCCTTGATGGACTAGGTGGATGGAGTGCGGGCCGCGTTGCAAAGGAAGGGCAGCGTCCTATGACACTTTTTATGAAGTCTATGAGAGTTGCTAAGTTTATAGCTTGATTTAGGTTTCCATATAACATCTATTAAAAATCGTAAAACTGTCAACATAGGTTTCTTCAGCTTTTAAGCAAGTCTGGCTATCTTGTTGGCTATGTATGTGTTGTGTGTACAGACTGCACCAAAGGAGCTAGAGGGCTGAAAATTTATGTTGCTTCCTTCACCTTTCCTCACCTCCCACAGATTTCTGCGCAGTTGAAAAAGGCGCAAACTTCAACAGCCATCAGATTGCTCAACAATTATTTTGGACTTTTCGACTAATGAAAATTCATCTAATTTTCACCTGTGCTGGAAGCCTGCCTAATTCCTATAAATACCAGGCGATAGACAATTTCAAGCCAGTAGCAATTCCGATGCCTGCTGGCATTGGACTGTTGATTCACACACGCATGCATATATGTACTCAAAGGCAAATTCTCATATTCTCAAAGCAAATAAAGTCCCTGATTTTGATTCGCATACACTCATGACACGTCAAGTGTTATCATACATATGCACTCTTTCGTTCCAGTCAAATTGAACATTTCCATAATGCAACAAGCATTATTTTCTCCCATTCAATATCCATTTATTCAATCATTCATTGTTATTGTTCCTGAATACATTATATACATTTATTTCATTGAACTTTGAACAAGACCGAATTTATAATTGTAGACGGAGAGATATGTGTTGCCATATTTCTCCTTGCATTTGTGCCCCTACAAAGAGGTGGCCCAAGTTGTGTGTACAGACCGCACCAATGGAGCTAGAGGGCTGAAAATTTATACATTTACTCATTATTATATCTTTTTGAAAATTCCCCCCAAAATAGGATTTTAGTGGGGGTTCAATTTACAATGTAAGTTGTATGCTAAATTGGTCCCTTAGTTTGTGTCTGGCAGCGTTCACGATTGTTTTCTGAAAATTCAGATGTTTTTAGTGATCACTGGCCAACAGAAGGTGAGAAAAGTGATTTATTCATTGATCACCTCCTTTTCCAATCAATCACCCGCAGCATGGCATGCTGCCAAAAGACGTTTCAAAATTTTACACACTGCCCAAACGAATTTAAAATCCTCAAAAGAATGAAACAAAACAAACATATTAACACAAATGAAAGTGTGTATATACTAGAGACAATAAATTACATAGTGTACTTTTTTGAACTCTGATTGGTTATAAGATTTACTAATAAGGTCAGGTATCATAAGCCTTTTAATCCGACCAGCTTAAAAAAAAAATGCAATGAAAACAGTCATATATTTTCTTGACACAGACTGTACTTAGTCAATGTTATGAGACAAGGACATATACTGTACTCTCTGTGAAAGGAAATCTGAAAAAATAACATGTAGTCCTGAGTATTTTCATATACTTTTTAGTATTAGTATTACTAATCCCTATATAAAAATGTAAATGGGAATTGTGTGAAAACAAAATGTTTGTCTCTCTACATTGTATTCACATGTGAATTTTAAGAAAAAATAACCTTTTCAAATGTAAATTATTTGAAACATAAGCGACTTCAGAACATATCTCCAAAATGTGTTTTAAGCTGCACTATTATACTATGTATACCCATGCATTTAATAAGATTTTTACACAATGCAAGATCATGTTTCACTATACTGAGTAGATGTGAAAAAAAAAAATCACATACTTAGCAAGAAAAAGATTTCTGTGTGTTTTGACTAATGAAAATGTAACTCCACAAATTTCACATGACTAACATTCATACTTCACAAGTTTTTCTCCACTGTGTGTTTCCATGTGTTGTTTTAAATTTGACCTCCTTGAAAATGCTGATCCACACATATCACATGAGTATGGTTTCTCTCCAGTGTGTGTTCGCACGTGTCTTGTTAAGGTGCATTTCTCTGAGAATACTGATCCACACACTTTACAAGGATAGGGTTTCTCTCCAGTATGTGTTCGCATGTGATTTGTTAAATGCGAACTCTGTGAAAATGCTGATCCACACACTTCACAAGTGTAGGGTTTTTCTCCAGTGTGTGTTCGCATGTGTATTTTTACATCAGAGCTCCGTGAAAATACTGACCCACACACTTCACAAGAGTAGGGTTTCTGTCCAGTGTGTTTTACCATGTGTATTTTTAATTCAGAACGCTGTGAACATGCAAATCCACACATTTCACAAGAGTATGGTTTCTCTCCAGTGTGTGTTTGCATGTGATTTGTTAAACTGGAATTCACTGAAAATGCTGATCCACACACTTCACATAAGTAGGGTCTCTCTCCAGTGTGTGTCCGCATGTGTCTAGTTAATGTAGTACTCTCTGAAAATGCTAATCCACAGACTTCACAAGAGTAGGGTTTCTCTCCAGTGTGTGTTCGCATGTGATTTGTTAAACTGTCACTCCGTGAAAATGCTGTTCCACACACATCACATGAGTATGGCTTCTCCCCATTGTGTGTACGCATGTGTTGACTTAAATGTGAACTCACTGAAAAATTTGATCCACACACATCACAAAAGTAGGGTTTCTCTCCAGTGTGTATTCTCATGTGTCTTGTTAATGTGGAAGTCCTTGAAAATGTTGATTTACACACTTCACAAGAATAGGGTTTTTCTCCAGTGTGTGTTCTCATGTGTATTTTTAAAGTGGAATGCTGTGAAAATGCTGATCCACACACTTCACAGGCGTAGGGTTTCTCTCCAGTGTGCTTTCGCATATGTATTTTTAAAGTGAAACTCCGTGAAAATGCTGATCCACACACTTCACAAGAGTAGGGTTTCTCTCCGGTGTGTGTTCCCATGTGTAATTTTAAATAAGAACTCTGCGAAAATTCTGATCCACTCACTTCACAAGTATAGGGTTTCTCTTCAGTATGTATTCGCATATGTATTCTTAGAGTAGTACTCTGTAAAAATGCAGATTCACACACCCAGCAAGAAAATCCTTTTTCATTTGTGTGTTTGCATCTGTATTTTCCAATCAGAACTGAAAATGTTGATCCACACCTCTACAAGTATAGGTTTCTCTCTGGTGTGTTTATGCAGGGTTTTGTTTATGTGAACTTTTTGAATAGGCTGATGCACAAATAGTTTTTTCTAAAGTATGTGTCTACATTGGTACATTTAAATGTGAATTCACAAGTATTGCTGTACAAACGAAGGAAATTAAGTATGAGCTGAAAATCAAAACACTTATAATTATAATATGACCTTGAACAGTGCGGTTTGAACAATGCAGATAGATTTTGGAACAAATTAACTGCACTATTCAAGGTATTGCTGTACTGCACAAGAACGCTTTCTCTCAAGTGTGTATTCCCATGAGCTTTTCAATTGCTGATCCACCACCTTCATAAGAGCATGTTCAGTAGTATAAGAATATTTTTTACCTAATATAAGTTTCCATGTTTATCTTTAAAGGAAAAGTCTTGTATCTTATATAATATTGGCATATTGTCATCAGATGACTTTATTTCAGTCTTTCCACTGCCATTGATATCTGTAAATGAAAAAGAGGTATTATTAAAGAAAATAGTCAACTCATGCATTATTGACATTTATAAAACTATAATAATTCAGTTTGGCTTTTAATGAACTCCAGCATGTCAGAAACTGACTTGATAAACTACTGTTCTTAAAACAAGAATGACTAAAATAAATATGATTATTTAAACATTTGGCATTTTTATTTTACAGAAATTGTATTTATTATTTGTGAAAGAGACTATATTATCGATAGAAATATGTGTAATACTGTTTATACTCAAACATCAAAAGTGGTGTAATTGTGACAAAGACCTTAAAAATGAATGAAAGAGGAAAGATAACTTTTCACATAACAGATTCATTAGAAAGGTATTTATTCAAGTTTTATTCTTCAGAATATAGATAAAATGTTGATATTTTTAATGTGCTCATGAGTAAGGAAAATGTTGGAAAATTATGTTGCTAAAAGAAAATTTTTTGAACATAAAAAACTGCAATGTATGAGAAGATTTACAAAAAAGTGCTGAGAAATTATTAATAATTAATTTTTTTAATTATTAAGATAAGTGGAAAAACTGTCAATACCTATTCACAAAATATCCCCATGTGCAGAGGAGATAGTCTAGTATATAAATGAACTGTATTAAATGTTGATTTAATACAAAAAAGAACCCATTCATTTGTGGACAGTATAGGTTTTTTCTGTTTACTCATCCATAATACATCCACCTGTGCAGAAGAGAGAGTCTAGTGTATAAATTAAATGTATCACATGCTGTTGTTGAATACCAGAACAGAGAAATATTGAAATTGTTTAACATTAGGATTATATCATCATCGGTTCTGATACAAAATGAAAATCATTTTTCAATAATTTAAAATTTGTTCAAAACTTTTATTTATTGTTTTATTATAAAAGACATTATTTTCATCATTTCAAACCAGAATTAGACTGTTTGAAAAGTTGCTGCTTATATTTTTATTGGCAATTTCATCAAACACACCATATTTATATTATAAAAAACTACAATTTAATATCTCTTATAAATCCATCAGAGCACTGCAATTCTATAAAAACAAAAACTTGAAATAAGAAAAATAGTAATATATGGCATAGCATTTTAGGGCTTTTCAATTAGTCTCCACCAGATCAAAATTTTCATAACCGATGGGAATTGATATGCTAAATTTATTTTGTTAGCCTCCTATAACTATATATTATTACTAACTTTAAGGGATTCAGTTCGCTTGTCTTTTTAATTTGCTTGCTGTACGTTATATGTAAATGAGTCGTAGGAATGTGGATATATAAATGAACTAGCAAGGATTATAAAAAGAGTAGCCTCCCTTCGAAGAACTCTTTGCCATTTGCTTTCTGGTTGTTTCACTATGGCTATTGTTCAAAGTTTGAATTACTTTAAGTGCAAATACTTTAAAATGTGTTTAGACTCCAACTCTTTCCATCACATTACTTTTTGTACTTAAAATAGACGATTGTGAGCAGTTGGAACGGAAAGTCTATTGAAGCCAAAAATTCTAAATCTGGACAGTAAGACCCCTGGTGCGGAGAAAAAATGGAATCATTGGTATTAAACTATTACTAACTTCCTCAAACATGTTGAAGAAGGAGAGAAATTCAATATTCTTATAAACAAGTGTCCTCTGATGTCTAAGAACTGAACAGCGACATTTCAAATTACGATGAAGCTATAGCTACTCTAAAGAGTGCATTTGGGCAAAAACGAAGCGAAATATCCTGGCGACCAGAACTCAACAGACCGGAGAAACTTTGCACATACTGGCAAAGGACAGCAACTTTAAAGAACTGCTACGTACAAAGAGGAAATGATTAGAGATTCCTTCATTTCTGGGTTAGCTAAGAGACTCCTCGAGAATAAAACACTTACCTTGACAGACGCCATAAATAAAGCCTGAAGTGGAAATGGCTATCCTGAATGCCGAAGGCTAAACCGCTAATTCCAAAGGATATCCAGCGGCGACTGCGTCATCTTCAGAATCTTCGGCAAACAGATTAACCTCTTCCAAGGAAAACCACAAGAAAAAGAGTGTGACAAGCTAGATATCATAATTGCGAGAAGGAAGGTCACTTCGACAAGGTCTAAATCTAAAGAATTTTGCTGCCTTGCCTTTCATAGCCGCTATTATGAGAAAGCTACTCAGAAGTGCTGCGTAAACGGAAGAAAACTCACCACCTTGGTTGATTCTGAAAGTAGTCATAGTTTTACCTTTTTACCTCCAGAGATGCTTAACCTTTACCGAAGATTTTAATGATGGTCTCGAAAATAGCTAAGTACAAACTGCACTCGAAACTCAATGAGTATAGATGCTTCCCTTTTGCCTTCCCATATAGAAAATCACAATGTTCATTATTGGAGTAGATTTTAGCCATTACGAAGACCCTTTAATATTAGAGACCATTACCGAGGTAACACCAGTTCCATCCCCGCAGTGAATAATTTCTTGACACTAATTGAATAAATGAGAATTAAAAATTCTTGAAAAGAGAAAAATACAAACGAAAATTACCCGAAAGTAATTGATTTCGACAATCCTGCATTTTGTCAACAAACACATTTGATTTTGCCCTTATTCAAAATCGACAATCGTTAAAATAACCATTGTCGATTTTGAATAAGGGCAAAATCAAAGGGCATACAATTATTAATAAAAATGAAAATTCTATATTCTTACCTGAACTGCTTATAGATATAAATACATATTCTTTCAGAAATTAATTAATTCAATATGTAGTATTAATATTAATTATTTAATTACTATTTTTTTTATTCATACCATTTTTATATTATTAATCGTTAATTATATTCATTTATCTGTGTTCCCTTTGATAATATTTTTGTATGCCTTTCCTCCATCAGTAGGTGATTTTCTGAAAGAATATGAATTTATTTCATAAAAAATAGGTAATTCATGTAAGAATATAGCATTTTCATTAGTCATTTGTACAGTTTGGGTCACGTCTCTTTGATTTTGCCCGTATGTGCATCAGTAGTCAAAATTGACAATGGTTAAAATGTCTTTGTTCACAAAACTTGGGGTTGCCTTGATTTCTATTGTTATTGTAATTGTACTGTATAACCACAGACTTCACTAAAAAAAATTACTGGGAATAGACACCTTATGAAAAAAAACGTCAAAATCGTCCAAAATTTAATTTTATCATCAGAATTTTTGCGGCATCAATAAGAAGAAAGATTGGGAAAAATCTCGGATCAAAATTATTTGTGCACACCTTATAGAAACAGAGATATTTTGAAAACAAATAGTGCAAAAAAGCTGTAACAATGTAAACAACAGATTACATATAATGGTTTTGCATTCAAAAATTTCCCAAAGCTTTCATGAGCAAAACACATAGATTTTAAAATTTTACGAAAAATCAAATATTCATTGGATTTTCGGTACTTATATAATAAAGGACAAACTATTTTTTAAAGAAGTTTCCATTCGAAATTATGGGAAAAAAGATGAAAACCAGGGGTGTTTTCATCACATAAAAAAAAAATCTTTTCCCCCATAATTTTGAATGGAAACTTCTTTAAAAAATAGTTTGTCCTTTA
>VCCN01006885.1:9706293-9717640 GCA_006491835.1 Architeuthis dux
CTGAGAATGAGACACAGAATTTGGTTTCTCCAATTTATTTGTTCTTAATTCTATAGTTGTTACAGTTTACTAGGGTTGCAACTAACAATTCTTTTCATTATCGATTAATCTGTTGATTATGAAATGTGTTCTACATGTTCTATAAAATATCAGAAAATGGTGAAAATTGTTGATCACTTTTTCCCAAAGCTCGAGATGATGTCCTCAAATGTCTTGTTTTGTTCATAACCCAAAGATATTCAATTTACTGTCATAGGACTATGTTGGCGATTAATTTAATAGTTAACTAATCAATTAATTGTTGCAGCTCTACAGTTTACAGATAAAACAATTTATTTGAATGTAGCAAAATATAATTATTTATTTCCTCAACATTTTAATGATGGTTTTATGTAAACCTGTTACTAAGAAGTTAACAACTAATAACAATAGATGATAATAACCAAGTAAAGAAACAACATTTTGATTTTGGGATGGTTAAAATTGATTTTTGAGACGTTGCTTCATCAGCTGTACATATCATTTTTCAGGTTTTTGCAATGTAAATTAAGCTTTTATTTATCTTCATTTTTTTTACTAGAATCTGCTTTGTCATCAAGACAAAACAAACCAAAGTGCAAAATAAATTAGAGACAGCTACCTAATAATGTGTAGCTCCTCCCTTTGCCTGAATAATGGTGACTGTGTAACATGGCATGGAGTCTATGAGGTGCAAGAGCGTGGGTATATCTATCCAGGCACATTCCAGGGCTGTCCATAACTGAGTTGTATTTGTTGGGTGTGGCTGCAGGGAATTTAGTAAGGTCAGCAACATGTCCCATACATGCTCAATGTGGGGGACAATGGAGTACCTGGAAATCAGCCAAGTGTTCCTGGAACGAGTTTTGTGTCACCAGCATACAATAGGAATTGCGTTATCTTGCTGGAACAAACCACCATCACCAGGAAACATGGTGAGCATAAAAGGGAGTAAATGGTCTGCAACCAGATCTGTGTATATCTTAAAAGCTTTAAAATACTCGTTACTCATTCATTATTCATCATAGACAAGTTTTTGCAAGGGCTTATTGTATTAACAGGTGTGTTCAATAACATATCAAAAGTTTACCACAGTCGGACCACTGGAGGGGTATAATTTTCAAGATGGCGTCAAAGATGGCTGCTAAATTAGTCGGTTGCATTTATTATAAAGCCCACCTTACTCCTAAAACAATTGCAATTGGAGGTTTTTCAATGTAATTTTGTAGTTTCAGATATGCTCAATAATATACTAAAAGTCTAACACAGTCTGACTGCTGAAATGGTATGATTTCCAAGAAGGGGTCTGCAACCAGATCCATGTATATCACACCTGTCATAGTCTAAGAGCCCAGGTCATTTTTGCCCCTTACAAGGTACCAAGCTGGAAATGATTTTAACTTGTCAAGTTAAGTAAAGTGAGACAATATTGAGTGGTCAGCTCAGCCTGACTGGGGCGGGGCCCAACAAGACCCCCTTTAATAAGCCGCCATAAGGCTGAATCGCCCCACTAAAGTACCAAGCCAAAAATTAGTGTATGGTGAAATCTACCAAATTTTACCAAATCTTTCTGAGCCTGAACCCAAGTCAGACCCTCCTTAATTACCCCTATGAAGGCTAATTTCCTCTCATAAGGTACCAGAACCAAAATTCATTTTTATGCTTTATAACAGTCATGGATCAGAAAAAAACAGAACTGACCAAAATCTCCTGGCCCTAACACCAGATCAGATGCCCCTAGATCAGTGATGGCGAACCTATGACACACATGTCAGCAGTGGCATGCCGCAGGTTTTTAGATGACACGCGATGGACTTTTAAATTTCATTATTCTAGTTTTATAAGTATATTTTGAAATTTCAAGTTATATTTTATTAAAACTCACAGTTTTATAACTGACATGCATATATTTTTGGTTATATGGGGCAATTAACCTCCATAGAGGGTAATTTAGGAGGGTCAGAAAAATTTGGTCAGTTTATCAAATTTGATATAAGTATGCTAAGATTTTACCATACACAAATCTTTGTCTTGGTACCTTATGATACCCATCCCACACCATTACACAGCTACCACCGGCTTGCACAACACCCTGATGCCGACAGGCTGGATCCATAGCCTCATGCTGTTCTTGCACCCAGAAACTCGACCATCTTCCTGAAAGAGCTGGAAATAGGACTCGTGTGACCAGGCGACATGGCGCCAGTCTTCCATGGTCCAATGTTCTCTGGCCTAAGTGAGGCGCAGTAACTGATGCTGTGGTGTCAATAACAGTACCCATGTTGAGTCGCCCACCTTTCCACAAAAATCAAAAAGGTTGGGTTTTTTTCCTATAGCCACTCCTGTCCAGTCTGTCTACACGATAACTCCTAAATTTCTCAATGAATTGTAAGCCACGGGGTAAGGGAGAAGTGATTAAATTTGGTGGCAGGTCCAGGAATCCGTTTTTGATTGAAAGATATTTTTCCGAGATTTCTTTTTAATATTTTATACATTTCTGTATTCGCTCACGTCTGTCCATACAGTATCTCCAAATGTTCTCAACGAATTTCAATTAAACATTTTGGAAGGGTGAGCCACAAGATAAAAAAGAATATCTGGGAGGGATCCAAGAATTTTGTTTTGATTGGGAGGTATATTTGCTTTTTTAAAAAACAATACATTTCTGTAACCATATCTCCGAAATTTCACAATGAATTTCAATGAAATTTTGTGGAACAGGTGATTAAATCTTTGGACAGATTCATGCTCAATGACTTAGTCGTAATTGGAAGAAATCTACATTCAGTCGTCCATTTTGGATTTCAAAGTTCATAGAAAAAACCTGGCAACTTAATCTGGTTGTTATTTAGATATGATTGGCCTGTTTAATTTTATAAAATCTCAACATATCATTTGGATACTATAAGTCCCTGAAAATTAAATAAATTCAAATTCTTGCTTGTTTAATTTTATAAAATTTCATGATTGACATGAAAAAATTATTTTCAAATTTTTCTTACAAAATACCCTTTTCATGAATAAATTCTTTCATAAATGATTAAGCAACAAAAATTTTATTGAAATCCAATAACTTAAAGAGTTGATATTTGGTAGATTTAAAAAATTTGTTGTCAAAACACTGACTGTGCCTACAAGCAATAAATAATACTAGCATTCCAAGGGAAATTATAAATCACTGCCACCTACTGTGTTGGGGGTGATCAATGAATAAGTCACTTCTCTCGCATTTTATTAGGCTGTGATCACTAAAAAAAGCTCTAAACTTTCCAAAAACCAACCAGTGACCAATTTAACATAAACTTACATTGCATATTGACACCCCACTAAAAACCTATTTTGGAGGGGAATTAAAAAAAAACGTTTTCCCTATTCATTGAGGGGAGTGTGCACAAAATTTCAAGTTCAAGTTGTTCCTCCTTATCCATGGATAAGGAGGAACAACTGTATATTGATTATGATAATCAATGAATTACATGAGAGGTTAAGATTCGGATAATACAAAATGGATAATGTTTTAACTGGACCCTTACGTACCGTCTGTCATACAAAACTGTGGATGTGAAGTATTTGGTTACTTTCTTTATTACCATCCTGGAGTCTATCCCTTGTAAAGGTTTTTATTTAAGCATTTTTAATTTAATTAAAATGTTTCACAAAGATGATGAAAAAACAGTTATTGCTTTTATACAGCAATCAGTGTTTCCAGTGTATTTTGTGCCAAGTGTGGTACAAAGTGCAACCCTTCCCCAATGATTAACAGGTTTTATTGTCATAGAAAATCCAGATACTCAAATTCCATAGGGTTAGGGTAAGGTTAAAATAAATTGTTATTATTTTCATTATTATTTTTTTATTATTTCATCTCCCCCCCCGAAAAAAATATGACGGTGGAATTGCTTTTTCATTGTTTTTGTAAACCATTTTCATAATATCAAAGAAGCTGAGGAAAGTAACCGAATACTTCAAAGCCATAGTTGATGGACGGAAAGTAAGGGTCCAGTTTAGCATTATAGTTATATTGCTATAGGAATAGCATTCCCTTACTGGGGGGGGGGGGCATCATTCCCTCACTAACTATATAGTAACTAGAAAGCATATATCTGACAATGCCATTGTCAGAGGAAGTAATTGTACATCGATCCGCCCCCACATTTAATCACTTCTTCTGTAGCCTATTGTCCACCCTTCAACAAAATTCCATTGAAAATCACTGAGAACTTTTGAAGATATCATATGGACAGACATGAAAACTTTAGGAGATAGCTGTCCACAGGGTATTTCCAAAATTTTGTGGATGAGTTGACAATGATCTTTTGGTGGATTCATGCGCAATTATCTCCCCTATGTTGTATTTATATGTAAAAGCTCAACACGATATATCCAAAAGTTCTCAATTAAATTTTGTGGAAGGGTGGACAATAGCATACAGAAGAACTGATTAAATTGGCGCGGATCCATGCAGGATCTTGTCATGAGGGTATACATGAATGTATTAAAAAAAGAATCTCTCTCAATAAGGAAAAATTTATCCAACTCTTCCTTATTACATTGCCCAACCTTGCACAAACTTTCATTGAGAACTTTGAGATATCGTGTGGACATATAACTAGGACATAGGGGAGAAAATTGTGTATGGATCCGGCCCAAAATTTGATCTAAAAAGATATTTTGTGATATATTATGTGGTGTGAACATATAACTACAATGTATGTGAGGTAATTGTGCATGGATCCACCCAAAAATTTAATCACTCCCTCCTTAGCCTTTTGTCCATTCAAAATTTCATTGAGAATTTTCTGAGATAGTCTGTGGAAAGTTATGAGCATATACATAAATGTATAAAAAAAAACAGAAAAATATCTCTCAATCAAAAACAATTCCTGGAAACGCCCCAAAATTTTACCAGTTCTTCCTTAGCCTATGGCCTACCCTTCCAGGAAATTTCATTGAGTACTTTTGGAGATATCATATGGACAGACAGAACCGAATACATATACCTCTTCAACTTTGTTGTCAGAGGTAAATAAAATTCTCTATTTGAACAATTCGCTGATAAGAAAAATTAGCCAGTATATGTCAAAACACGCATCCCATATGAGTTATTCCATGTCAAATCAACAAATTTTTAAGGCAAAAAATACCATGACCATCACAGATTTTGTAGATCTTCATGAGACAAATCGAATGGCACCTGTCTCACACCTCTAGCTCAAAGGATTCCAGAGATACAAAAACATTGAGATGGAAAATGCTTCTAAAATTTTAGAGAAAAAATTGTTAAAATGAATTTCTGTAGATTAAAAACCACAATTTAGCTTGACTATCACAAAAAATATCAGTGAAGGGTGGGTGGTTGGGACCTGTGGCCTAGCACTGGTAAAACCACCATTGACCATAGCAGCAGGAAATTCTTTATTGATGAGACCAATTGGCATAATCATGGTAACAAAACCTCCTAAATTTGCATATAAAATGAGATTTTCCATTTGAAAGTGACCATTTTTTGTGAAAAAACACATTAGTTCATTAAAATTCTTGTAGCGCAAGTTCCTATTTGTTCTCCACCATGACATTTTGTACATATCATGTCGAAGGCTAGACCAATTATGTGTCAAATTTAGAAAAATATTGGTTGATAGCTCAAATAACCTACAAAAGATCAAATGTCAAATTCAAACCCAACTTTTTTAATTGACCTCCGATTTGCATAGAATAAAAGTTTTAGATCTACTCAAGTACTTTAAAATGGTATATAAATGAGATTTCTGAGTGTAAAACAACTGAGATATTAATGTTTAAGATTTGACATTACCTTAAAAAATTCACAGTTTTTGCAAAGTTCAGAGGGTTGTATCTCTGGAACCTTTTGAGCCAGAGATGCAAGACAGGTGGCATTCAATGTCTCATGAAGATCTATAAATGTGTCAAAATTCAGCAAATGGTTTGACCACTTGTTACCTATATGGCCTCAAAACACCACAGAAATTGGTTACATTTTCTCAGAGGGGGGGGGGGCATTCAGTTCCCTCACTTCTTACAACACTGTAAATAGAACACCCTCCCCCCTCTAAAACCGTAAAAAGCAATTTTTCTCAAAACTGACTAATTTCCAGAAGAAACAGATTTTATTGATTGAAAGCAGATAAATATGAAAAATACATTTTCATAGCAAATTAGCCATTTGGAATTATCCAAACTTTCATAATGCAATAAACTAGAAAGCACTCAGAGAGCGCATACCTCTGCCAATAGCGTACAGAAACTAAAATATTGAGAGAACGCAATTCTTGCAATATGTACAAATATTGAATCAATTCCCTTGTAATTTAAATTCAGCATTTTTATTCACTGTTCCTTTTTAACCTCTTTTCATGCAAAATAGAAAAAAATCTCTCAATCAAAGACAAATTCTTGGATCCGTCCTAAATTTAATCACTTCTTCCATGGCCCACCCTTCCACAAAGTTCATTGAGAATTTTTGGAAATATCATGTGGACATACAGGAGCGAATACATGAATTGTGTGTGTGGGGGCGGATATCTCTAAATCGGAAAAATATACCTGGATCCGCCCCAAAATTTAAATTCTTCCTTAGCACATGGCCCACCCTTCCATAAAATTTCATTGAGAACTTGATATCTTGTGGACAGACAGAAAGGCAGACGGATGGACGGAAATACATATACCTCTCCAATTTCGTTGGCCGAAGTAAATAATGTGATGAATATTATAATCAATTACACAATCGAATTGTATTGCTTGCATTTTAGCCATAACAAAGACGCTTCAATATTAGGGATCATAATTGAGGTAACACCGGTCCAATCTCCGCAGTGAATAATTTCTTGAATAAATAAATGAGAATTAAACATTTCTTGAAAAAGAAAAATACAAACAAAAAGAACCCGAAAAGAATTTAATTCTATTGTAATTGTATTGTAAAGACGAGATATGTTTATTTTCGATGGAAGTCTTTAAATGGTTTATGTTGTTGTTTGTTTAAAATATGCTTTAATTCTAAAAGCTATCGGAGCGCCTTCATGATTTTGTAACTACTTAAAAAGTCAAAATAAAAATTGAATGAATCAAAATTAGCAAAAGTGAATTTAACATCGATTAAGAAAAAAAACAAACTAAAAGTTAAAATCATAAAAATGATATTTTTTTAAATAAAAGAAATCGGTTTTCACGAAAAGGTTCGTTCGACTATTCCAGCAATTCTTAGATTCGCTGAAAGGAAAAATTCGCAAATTTGAATAAAGTAAAGAAGTTTTATTTTGCAAATAAATAAATTAAGAGAACGTTGTACTTACTTCTTTCTGTGTTCTTTAGTATGATTTTGTCTTCCTTATTGCAATGCAACATCAGAAAAAGTGGAGAAACACTAAAATTAATATCAAGTTTAATTTTCTTTGTTCGCAATGAGCAAAAATGTCCTCGAAAAGAGCGAAAGTCAAGGGAGATAATTGTATGAAACGATGAAGTAAGATCTGAATTTGTTTGTTTTCATTATTATTATGCAAAATTAAGATCCACTAAATGGAATCCTTAAACTTTACAATAGTAATTTGTTTTCATTTCTTTTGTTCAATAAATACAAGTCAAGAAATAAACACTTTTTAAGAGTGAAATTTTAAAAATTAAGTATTGATACCCCTAATCCTTTATTTTTCGTCAGTGCGTTAACAGAGTAATTACAGACCTACAAAGCCTCCCGCAATTTGAAGCCAAAAGCTGTCCACCCCCGCATTGAGAAAAAAAAATGCCTGTAAAAAAGTTTCCCCTCCTATTTGCCGATCTAACAAGTCTCCCGCATTTTGTTGATTATCTTGGTTTAAAATTATGTTAAGACAGGTTGTTTAATACACTGAAATAGCTGTTTTAGAGTTTGTAGAATTGAAAATGTTCTTCGCACCCATGGGGGCGGCATTTTTAGGAAATCTCCCCCTCTGAGAATTACTAAACCTTGGCAGGTATGTAATCATCCAGAAGGAAGTGTAACGTGATGTGAAGGAGGAGAAGAAGGAGGGATTAGCAAGCCAATCTTGAAGACCATTAATATTGTGATGAGTGTCACAGACTTTATAAATATCTATTTGGCCTCCTTTGTGCTTACCACCACTATCAGTGCCAGTGGTCAGTGTTCAAGTCCCAGAGTGCAACCAACTACACATTTTATGAAAGTATTGTTGAATTGTTGTCTAGGTTGCAAAAAGGGTTCATAAAAATCTCTCAAACATTCATAAAGTAACTAGAAAGTATTCAGAAAGCACATACCTCTGCCAACGCCATTGTCTGGGGGGAAGAAATGGTGTATGGATCCGCCCCAAAATGTAATCACATATTCCATGGACCATTGCCCACCTTTTTACAGAATTTCATTGAAATTCATTGAGAACATGTGGAAATATCATGTGGACAGACAAAAGATTTTGGCGATATTTTGTGTTGTGGACATATAACTTTGACATAGGGGAAGTAATTGTGCATGGATCCACCCAAAAATTTAATCACCTCATCATAGTCTATTGTATACCCTTCCACAAAATGTTATAGAAATTCATTGAGAACTTTTGGAGATATCATGTGGATAGACACGTGCATATACAGAAATGTATGAAAAAAAACGGGAAAATACCACTTAATCAAAATCAAATTCTTGGATCTGCCCAGAATTTTAACCACACCGCCTACCAGTCTGCAAAATTTCATTGAAATCCATTGAATACTTTTGGAGATATCATGTGGACAGAAGTGATCAACTGTGCCCTGATTCACTGTATCACACACATACCATTGAGAAAGATAACCTTATATCTCTCTAAAGTGCAAGCACAGTGATTGCAGTTTGGACAATAAATAATTCTTATACAATCTCAATTTCACTTATGTTAGCACAAGAAAATTCTAAATAATTGTGGCTCTATAATGAAAGTAAGAGTACTTCTGAATCTTAATTTTTCTTAAAATTAGATCCCTTAGCTTGTACACTGTACAGCAATGCTCAAACAGGCAAGTCTTTCATAAAAAAGATGGTAGATGTGTTGACTTGAGAAGAAGTAGCAGCAGCCATACTGTTGTGTATTCGCATTTTTAGAAAAACAGGATTCACTGTGCCCCGTGATCCACTGTGCCCTGTGATCCACTGTGCCCCGTGATCCACTGTGCCCCGTGATCCACTGTGCCCCGATTTCCCCTATGTATTGTGCATACAGGCCGCACCAATGGAGCTCTGCTAGAGGGCTGAAAATTTCAACATTCACTCCTTATTATGTCTAGATAAAATGTTTTTTTTGTTTTTTTAAATTTCCTCCCATAATAGGTTTTTAGTGAGGTTCAATTTACAATGTAACTTTATGCTAAATTGGTCCCTAATTTGTGTCAACAGCATTCACGCTTGTTTTTTGAAAATTCAGACTGTTTTTAGTGATCACGGCCACACCAAAGGCAAGAAAAGTAACTTATCAATTTAATTACCCCGTTTTCCAATTTTGTAATTGATCACCCATGCTGCCAAAAGATGTGGGTCACATGACGGTTTCTATTGAGTGACTAACCAGACCTGTAAAAATGTAAAAGTTCTTCCCCTTTCTCTAATGTTGCATTGTCTAAAGAAGACAAATCGAACATTCTGTTCATTTCTTTGCTCATACTGGACTAATTTGCCAAAAGAGTTTGTACTCAGGGCCAGATTATACTATAAGGATAAGTAGGCTTAAGCCTAGAGGCCTGTAGGTAACAGGGGCCCGGAAAATTCTGGGATATTCATATTTTTCTTAATTTTATTTTTAATGTAGGGCTCAAAACATTGAAGGGGCCTCAAAATAAATAGCAATTTAGAAATTTATCACTACTATTACAGAGAAAATGAATTAAACAATAAAACTGTCAAAATGAGAACATTCCCTGATGTGAGGTCTGAGCATTCACTAAAATTGTTAAGATATTGTTAATAATATTTTAAAACTTAACAAAAAGGTCCTAACAAATATCTCTTTTAAAAAAATGGAATGAATATATTACACATTAGCATATAACAATTCATACGATTGACAGATTGCATTACTTACGTAAAATTATACACAAAATGGGGTGGGGGGGTTAAAGATGGAGTTCCCTATATTGCTAATAGCCTAGGTGCCCTGGTATAGGTTAATCTGGCCCTGTTTGTACCCACTAAGATTGATGATTACTCTTTCCTTATTGTTACTATTTTATCCGCTATCAAAAAATAATGCAAAATTAGGCAATTCCTTTCTGAAAAAGGATTTTAATGGGGGTACAATATAAGTTTATGCCAAATTGATCCCTTAGTTTGTGTCCAGCAGCATTCTCACTTGTTTTGGGAAACTGCCCACCACCACTGTTCAATTGAAGAATAAAATAAAAAGAAGCATATATAGGTAACAGTGATTCATAATTTCCCTTGGAATGCTAGTTGTTTTTATTTCCTCTGAGACTTTCATGTTGCCTTTCTAAATAACTTACAAACACATCTGTGAAGATGCTTGAATAACTTCTGAGCATAAGATAGCAAAAGCCAAGTTTTAAAGAGAAATTGAATATGTAACAACATGTGTAGAACCCTGGGACAAAAACCCTCAAGGACAACACACTTCCTCTCACTTAAAGTTAAGTAGGACAAAACCCTCTTGGTTATATTAAACATGACACATATTTCAGTAATTGGTGACAGTATTACATTTTTACCTGCCCTCATATACTTATCACATATTGTAATTACACATTTTTAAAGATTAATCTTTTTGAGGTATTCAAAAATTAAAAAATAATACCACACAGCATTACATTTTTTTTAACCTAGCCTCATATTCTAATCACAAATTTTTAAAGCTTAACATTTTTTGAGGTATCCAAAACTTAGAAAATGATACCACACAGTATTACATTTTTTTTAACTGACCTCATATTCTAATCACACCCTTTTAAAGCCTAAAATTAAATGAGAATACGACCATGCTTCCTTATTCTTTAGAAAAGTGTTTACCTGGCTTCATATTCTAATCACACATTTTTAAAGCTTAACATCCAAAAATTAGAGAATAATACCACACCATCACAATGAATTTTCATAAAGTTAGAAAACAAATGACAATGGCACTAATCTGTATTTTTATTCTCCAAATTATTACAAATATTTTTTGTTACAAAAAAAAATCAACACATGTTGAAATTAGAATTTGTCGTCTATAATATGTTTGCAATCACTCATTGCTTAGCCTCATATCATGAAATACACATCGAAACAATTGAAATGTTCTTCAAATGAAATGTAAATAACTTTGTGAATGAAAAAAAAAGTTCA
>VCCN01006885.1:9720209-9773621 GCA_006491835.1 Architeuthis dux
AAGACAACAGTAGTAACGTTTGATCAACCCTTATACACAATTGCCAAGCAGATTCAGTGGAAGTGGTCAGAAATGTATGGGGAAGACAAGTTTGCTGTGATGTTTAGTGGCCTGCAACTCTAAAGGCCCTGGGTGATTGGTTGCAAGGCAGTGGCTGGGTTGAAGCACTGGTACAAGCGGAGATCACAACAGCAGGCAAAGCCAACTCCTTTTTTCATGCAGCACATGTTGCTCACACCAGATGTGCCCACCAAGTCACAGCAGCTGCTTTATACATCCTGCAGTATCATCCCTACAATAACGTGACACGGATACAGAAGATTAGTCTTTGGGGTTTGATGAATGGTGCTCAAAGAAGGAAGAGAGCTTCCCTCAATTCCAGTACTGGGCAACCATCATGGCATTGGAGCTGTGTTTGCTGGTCTATGTGTGATCCCTGCAGCAATCCTCATTAGCATGTACCTCAATTCTCTGACAGAACTTGTCCCCTGGTTCTATACTCTGGGCCATACCAACTATGCATGCTGGATCCCAGTTCATATGACTGAACTACCGAAAATATAATGCTGGCAATTTCACCATTCAGAAGACCAACCAGGTGTTCTCAGCAATCCCTAACGATCAAGCACATGAGCAGAATAATGCTTGAATCAAGAGTGATCATAGTGTCATACAGACAACCATAGTGCCCTCCGGTGGTGGATGGTAGCTAGCCCTGACCAGACAGCAATTGTGCAGAAAGCATTTAGGAAGGATGTCTGCCCACTCGTCAATGTAATGGAAGAACTGGGCAACCCATTGAAAGAGGAGAGCGGTGTACTACTGATGCTGGCAAATGGACCAAAGGAGATCCTAGATGTTGCAATAACATAATTGAGAGTTTTGTCATACTTCTTTTTGACAGAACCAGCACTTGTATCAAGGTGGACCATACAAGAAGGAAGCTCTTTCCATGGAAAGATTTGGTGAAGAGAATTCGGCCTACCCGAGCTGCTCTAGTGAAGCACATTAAGAGAGCAGTCTAACAGAGTGTACAAAACCCTGTGCTGCCATCACCAACTGACTGGTGCTGGGTGAAGACAGAAGGTATGTATGAGCCCCACTGGATGATGTTGCCACAAGCATCAAAATCCTGTCACATGCAGATCTCTTGTGGCTGCAAGAGTGATTGCAGAAAGAGCTGCAGGTGCTAGAAGGCTGCACTTCAAAGCACAGGCCTCTGCTTCTGTGAGGGAGAATGTACCAGATGACTCTAAAATAGCATACAGCAATTACACTGTTCTTTTCAACTAAATTAAGTAGTATAGTTAATGGCTTCAGTACATTCACTGAACATTGTTACATGGCATATGCTAATACATAACTATACTCGTTACTGCCACGGTAGACAATCTCACCATTTTGTTGTGTTTTCTTTCATCTATTATTGCCTTACATTGTAATAAAACATATTTTTCACTTTAACTTGAATGTAAATATTTGTGGTGCTGAAAACATGGAAACAGCAGCTTGGGGGTGGCCAAAATGTTTTATGCCATTTTGGAAAATGGCTGCCATGGTCATCAGAATGCAAATTTGCAATAGCCCAATATCCAGATTTCTTTAAAATAAAATAAGCTATATATCTACGAAATTTGGCGCTTTCATCACAAAAGGAACAATAGGTTAGCTATGCTGCCCCACTATAAATGGAAATGCATGTTAAATTACATAAGTAAAAAAAAACCCTATGGTTTAATTACATCGCGCTTGTGTAGAAACAAAAAAAAGTTAAAAGATAGGCAAGTTTTATTTTGAAGTGAAAATTTGATGAAAATCATTTGAACAGCATTTGCAAGTGTTGAATTATATTTTATTTTTTATTTATTTATGGAAAAAATATTTGTAATAGACCAGAGAATAAAAATTCTGATCGATTATTACATTTATTTTAATGTTTTGTTGACTTCACGAAAATTCATTGGGGTAGATATATTTGAATTTCCATTCCATGAGATGATTTTTATTTTAGAAAAGAAACTACTGAAATCATTTCAGCAGAAGACTCCATTGTTTCAAATGGTTGGTAGGAGATATTTTTATCAGCAAAATTGAATTGTTACCTTTAAGTTGAAGAGTTCATTGTTATAGACTGCTCATTATATAAGTAGATTTTTAATTAATACTGTGTGATATTATTTTTTAATTTTTGGATGTGTCCAAAAAAAAAAAAGCTTTAAAAATGTGTGTTCAGAATATGAGGCCATGTTGAAAAATTATTTGGTGTGGTATTATTTTTAAATTTTTGTATGCATAAAAAAAACTTTAAAAATATATATTTAGAATATGAGACCAGGTAGGTAAAATATTCATACTGTCACACCTCACCAATCACAGAAATTTTTGTCTTGTTTTAATTTCACCAAGGGGGTTTTGTCCGGAATAGCACTTTAAGCGTGGGCTTTTGTCCTTGGGGTATTTTCCCCTGGAGCTTTTTGTTCCGGTCCCATGATTTTCATTGCCGCTTAGCAATTTCCTTCGTTATTTCCTCTTCAGGCGAAACATTTTCTCCAAAACTAATTTGACGTTTGTATCGTTTGTTAATACCATACAACTTTACTTTCTTTCATTTCGCTCAGCAAATTAAAGAGTAAAACTATTTTTGTCCACGGCAGAAAAGATTTCTCAGAAATATAAAATAAAAAGAATAACATGAGTTGTCATAACATTTTATTGAAATTGCATTTTGGTTATTCGTCCGATTCAGTTTCCCCCGGATTTTCTAAAGACATATTAGCAACAAAAAGTAGTATTTTTAAAAATGAATAACTGATGGTAAAAACGATCCGGCCATCATTTTTTTTTAAAGGGACGAAATGATTTTCATCGCCGCTTAGCAATTTCCCTTGTTATTTTGTCATCAGACGAAATAATTTCTCTCTAAAATAATTTGACGTTTGTTAACGCTGTTGTCTTTGTGTCATTCTTTTCAACTTTGACATTATTGTAATGAATTGAATGAACAATACAGAAATTGTGTGAAATTGACTGAGAAATCCTAAGAAACCGACCAAATTCGGAATGCATTGAAAACAGAGAGGCAATTTAGTTTACTAAATAATCTCGGCTACGCTTTGCCTTCTTTTTTTTTGACTTTCTCATTAGAATTTTACAATTGGAAGGTAAGTTGACAAATATCAATAATATTAAATATTCCTGAATTGTATTGTCTACAAATGTTTAAATAAATACCATTTGAAACTTCACTTTATATTTAAACTCAACCAATTCTGTTTAGTGTCTAGTAGACACTAAACAGAATTGGTTGAGTTTAGACATTGTCTAATGTCTACTGTTGAGCTTTTGTTAAGACGTCAGAAATCAGGAGATTTTTTTTTTTACTTTCTTGTCTCATCGATTTTCCATTTTTATCAGCAGCATAACTTAAATTATTTTAATCCAATTTAATTCGGTATTTTGCTGCTTCAAATTTTAAAAGAATACTTTTTAGGTTAAGTGCTCCACGTTACATCATGTTTTACTTTTAGTCTTATCAAGTTAGTCACTTTTATTTATTTTTTTTAGCACAAAATCGATATTGTTTTATTGTAGGCATAATCACGCAACTTTTGAAATTCACCCTATTTTAAAACGTAATTAAAATATATTAAGTTTTTTCTTGTTTTTGCTAGTAAGAGAAAAGTCTAAAAGAATAAAAATAAATTTCCATTAATTACAACATAGAATTGAACTTTTAATCGATGAATCAATAATTTCGATGACATTTTATTGAGAAGTTTTAAAAATAAATTGAAATTCTGTAATTAAAAAATCTAAAAAAAATAATTTTTACTTACGATGAAGGTAATTTAATTCTCAAAAGTTAGTTTTATCATTACTTAACTGTTCCCAAGAATCTCACTTGCTACGTGAAATATACCTTTTTCTGCTGTAGGTGTTACATAATCCTTCATCAAAGGTTAATGAGGTATTGACAGCTACATATAAAACAGTAGCAGACAAGTACGGTGGTTAGCGTTGAACGGAATCTAAGACTATTCAGCTGCAGACAGATCGTCCGCAAACATTTTGGTCCATTATGGATACACAAAACAGGCAAAAACAAACGCAGATAGAGGGAACAGAGTTGATTGTATTTGCAACTGATCAAATATTAAAACAAATTATTGAGTTATTTCAATATATATATTATTTATTTATTCATATTATTTATTTATTAATATTTAATATTAAAAAACCTTGACGAAAAACGAACTCATGTAAATATTTGTCCACAATTCTGTCAAAATACAAGCGCAAATATTAATATAAAAAAACAAATAAACATCTGTAGTCGATTTTGTCAATGGTTGTTAGAATTCGCACCTAGAAAAAAAGATTGCCAAAATTTTGCTCATTGTAAACATTTTGAATACAAATATATCTGGGTTTCTACAGTTTTTACGGAGACATGTGGTTCACTGGTTATTGTTGTCAAATAGTCAATGGTACAACCCATTTAAAAAAGATTATTTAATTTTTTATCACATATTTGATTCAGTAAGATCCTAAGCGTAAAATGTTTTAATTAAATCAAAAAAGTTTAAATAACATTACTTGAGAAAATAAACAAAAATTAGCTATAAAAAGTTGAAAAATGATTTATAAAACACTAAACAACAAACATGAATTAACTTATTATTATTGTAAATTCCATTAGATTTATATATTTTGATTCTATTCCATTTTAAATCCCATCTAGTTAGTCATTTTCGCATTTAAAAAGACATGTCCAGGGTAGAAAAATTGTGGCTGAACTGTCCAGGCCGAATTGTCCGGCTACCCGTTGAAAGACAAAAACAAAAAATGGATTCGACTCGGTTTCTTTCTAATGACTGGAAGTCATATGATTGGCAAGACTTTATTACAGTTCAGCCATCCGTAAAAAATATTGTCCAATTAAACAATAACAAAAAACAACAAAAAATATATAAAACATTCCCCCGAGGTGTATTTTAAAAAAGATTATTTTATTTGGTTCGTTAAAATGTATAAATTTTGATCTCTAACAGTGAAAAAACAAAATAACATTTTTTTTTTAAAATGAATTAATTGAAATAATAAAAAGATTTCATTCAAAAAATTTTTTAATATTTTTTTCTTTTTATGGAAAATAGCAATAAAATATAAATTAGAAAATAAAGATAAAAACTTGCCAATAAGAGCAATATTTGACTTTATTTTTCAGTTTTTTAAATTCCGAAATAAAGTTTTATGTCGATTTCCCCAGAGCTGTTTTTTCAAAAAGGTAAACAGAATTTATTTTGCCATGGAACTATCTTTATATATATGTAAAACTCATTATCTAACAGAAATTATAAGCAAAAAAAAAATCAGTTTTTTCCTACAATTTTGAATGGGAACTTCATTAAAAAATAATTTTGTCATTTATTATAAAAGTACCAAACATTTTATTAAAATCCAATACGTAGTCAATTTTTAAAAAATTTTAAAATCTAAGTGTTTTGCTCGTGAAACTTTTGGAAAATTTTCAAATGCAGATTATCATGTAATTTTTTGTTTACATTGCTACAGCTTTTTGCACTAGCTGTTTTCAAATATTTCCAGGTTCTATAAGGTATACAAAAATAATTTTTATCTGGGATTTTTTTCCAATCTTTTTTCTAACTAATGACAAACATTCCAGTGATAAAATTAAATTTTATATGATTTTGACATTTCTTTCGCAAGGTGTTAATTTCTGGTAGTATGTCATCGCAGTCGGCGAGTATGTTTATTTTATTGAAAGAAAGATTGATCTATAAAACAATAAAATCATTTTAACCAGTTGTACAGTCATTATTATTATTGCCTACCTACACCTAGCTTAGTGAATATCTAAAAATATTATGCTTTCATCTTTTTAGCTCAAATGACTATTATTACCAATAAATTTAATTCCTGATTTTTCCTATTCTTTTATTAATATCTGTGGTAGAGTAAATCAGAAAGAACTAAAAAAGAAAAGTCCTAGTTGTTAAGTCTGGTAGACTTGAAATGAAGAAACAGTGGGAAAATAATGGTTACTATTATACATGGATTAATCCAGAGCAGTTTCCTTATGTTTGTTGTTTTTTATCACAACACTTCAGCTGCTGCGCTCTCCAACCCTCCTCAGGTGTCAGCCATCAACAAAGATGAGGAAACTTGTATAAATAAATCAATGTATAATAGTAATAACACCTTACTTGAGAAATTCAGGCAAAAACATGAGAGCAGGTTGAAAAAACTTCCTTGTTTTTAAATCTAATGCTTGTAAAATCTACAAAGATCTACACTTCTGATGCAGTGGCCATTACTAATATTTGGTATGAATTAGTTGGTGCAAGATGACTACCTATTTGTACTTTTAAATCTTATTAAAAAACATTTTTAATATAAATTCATGAAAAATAGCATAACAATTGATAATTATTATCGCAAAGAATGAAGATGTCTCTACTTGTTTGTCTTTTTTATGCAGAAGTGACTTTTACTATTTATATAGAACTATGCTTATGTCTATGCAACTAACAATGCTACAGAATAACTTTACATTTACATATTGTTTTGCCAATTTTTATTTTTTAACTTTCAAAATATTTTTAACCTGTTGTCTCAAGTTTACTATCAAATCCGAAATCATTACATATTCACTGATTTCACCACAAAATTATCAATGCCAGTCTTATTGACTTATTTAAAAAAATTTCTTTACAAATTACTATAAACATAGAAAAACTATTTCTAACTTATTTGAGCCTGAGCTAATGATCTAAGAGCTTGAATTATATTGACATCCTGTGATAATTTATTTCAGGCTAAAAGAATATTATGGTAGTTGGGCTAATAGTGATGTGATACTGGCCACTATAAAGTTTGATGATGGGAATAACAAATTTTACAGTTATTACTGACTAAGTGTTATAGGAAAGTGGTCACTCAGCTATTCTCTTCACAATCAACCATTATTGCATGCCAGAGATAAGACATTTTTATTAAGATATCTGGTAATGGGACAGAGTGCAAGGATGTGAATTCATACCATTACCAAGAGCATTAGTGTTAAGTGAACAAAAGCAGTCTTAGCTGAAATTCAAACCTAGTTTGCAGATTCTATTTTCCATGTTGCTTACCATTTGTCTACCCTGCATCCCCTGTCTAGATAGTTGAAAAAAATCAAATGTACCCGAGTTGTGTGAACTGGAACTGAGTCAACATAATTCACATTTTGAATTCCTGTATAATTTCTTAATTTATTTTTTATTTTTTTCTCCACAGATGTTCCAGCACAAAAAGTATGGCTTCTTAACATTATAAACTTGAGCAAATGAAAATTTTATTTGTGACTTCACATGAGGAAAACTGGAAAAAATGACTGAAAAGACGTATTCACATGAAATTTGTGGATCAATGTTAAACATACACTCCGCAACTGACACTGGAGAGAAGCCATATTCTTCTAAAGAGAGAGGATCAGCATTTTCAGAGAAATCATGGACACAAACTGCAGAAGTATGTACATCTTCCTTTTCAGAAAAGCCAAATTTGTTGAAGCATACACAGGCTCAGACTGGAGAGAAAGCAAATCCTTTCAAAGCATGTGGATCTTCATTTTCAGAGAAATCACATTTGGAACAACATCTGAAAATACATACTGGAGACCAAGTGTATTCTTGTGAAGTATGTAAATCTTCATTTTCAGTGAAGTCAGTTTTGGCACAACATGTGCAAACACACACTGGAGAGAAACCATATTCTTGTGAAGTCTGTGGATCTGCTTTTTCCAAGAAGTCACATTTAGAACAACATACACAAACACATACTAGAGAGAAACAATATTCTTGTGAAGTGTGTGAGGCATCTTTTACATTGAAGTCCCATTTAGTAAAACATATGCAAACACACACTGGAGAGAAACCATATCCTTGTAAAGTGTGCGGCTCATCTTTTGCATCAAAGTCACATTTGGTGCAACATATGCGCATACACACTGGAGAAAAACCATATTCTTGTGAAGTATGTGGGTCATCTTTTACAATAAAGTCAAATTTAGTACAACATATACTGACACACACTGGGGAAAAACCATATACTTGTAAATTGTGTGTGTCATCATTTGCATCAAAGTCACATTTAGTATATCATACACGAAAACATACTGGAGAGAAACCATATTCTTGTGAAGTGTGTACATCATCTTTTCCATTAAAGTCCAATTTAGTTCATCATATGCGAACACATACTCGGGAGAAACCATATTCTTGCGAAATATGCGGGTCATCTTTTACATTGAAGTCTAGTTTGGTAGGACATATGCGAACACACACAGGAGAAAGACCATATTCTTGTGAAGTATGTGGATCATCTTTTACATTGAAGTCTAATTTAGTGGGACATATGCGAACACACACTGGAGAAAAACCATATTCTTGCCAAGTATGTGGATCATCTTTTACATTTAAGTCCAATTTAGTGCACCATATGCGAACACACACTGGGGAGAGACCATATTCTTGCGATGCATGTGGGTCATCTTTTAAATTGAAGTCACATTTGGTGCAACATATGCAAACACACACTTGACATAAGCCATATTCTTGTAAAAGGTGTGGTTAATCTTTTACATCAAAATCACTTTTAGTATATCATAAACATGCTATACAGAAAACATGTTGATCTGAACTGTACATCTTTTTTTTGTGGTCATCAAATTTGGTGAAACCTGCCAACATACATTTCAGAGGAATTTAATAATGGTTGGAAGTGGAGATTTTCAGATAAACTCACAGCAGGATATGCATTGACTATAAACTATTTTCTTGTGGAATATGTGAATGTCCATTTTTCGTAAAAGTTAGATTTGCTGCAACATATGGGAACACACACTGGGAAGAAAATAATGATGTGGACATTAATTTTTATTAAGATCCAATTTGTAAAGACAGGTTTGTACACTCTAGAAATTAAAAATGCTTTGTATATTTTTTAAATTATCTCAAGTAATTTGGCTTATTTGTTATAGTGTGCTTTGATCAATAATTTTTTCTAATCTATTATATTAATTTACAATGGTCAATTTTTGGTTGAACCACTTCTTTTTTTTTTAGCTTTTGCCTATACCCAGTGCCTAAAACAGTTCCAGTAGACCCCAAATAGGCTGTATGTGTGTATAAAACTCACATATGGTTTCCCCTATTTTTAGGGGTTTAAGGGATTATATAGATTATATTGGAGAATTTATATTTTGTTGCTTCAATTTTGGATCAAAAACATTAAAATGAGTTGGCAACTGTAGTCTTGTCCAGCTGTACCATAGAACAGACAATAGACATTTAGTATTTATTAGTAATTTAATTTAATGTTACATTTTTGATGAGATGGATGAGCTTGGCTTTTTCCAATAGGTAACTCAATTCTAGGCACAGTTTCAGAGAGACACATCCATGTATCATTCTCAATTGACAGTCTTTCACAAAACTTTGCTTATACTAAAAAAAGAGCAATATTGACTTCATTGTAAAACAATATATATATATATATATATATACGACACCACAAGGCCAACTGATTATAGTTTTATATTTTTTATATTTCAATCTGCACTTTCAGATGAGTTTGACAAGATAGATACCCTTCTTTCTCAGATTAGTTAAGATTTTACAAGTATTATATTTTATAAAATACATTTGCATTTGGGGCTGGGTTGAATAGCCAACTCAGGGGTTAGCAAAGAAATTTTAGAATGAATAGACCACCAGGTAAGATATATCTTTGTATAAACATGAGAAATTCAGAAAACTACCAGGTGTGTTTAAGAAAGATAATAATGAACGTTAGTCACCTTTATGTGACCAAAGGGGAAATTGACCTGAAATTTTGCATGTGGGCCTAAATGATTAAATATGCATGCTGCCCCAAGGGATATTAGGATCTGATCAACTTAGGCAGTCTCAAAACAGCTGTGTTACCAGTGGAGTCATCAAATATGGAGCAGGGATAATTTACCAAAGGTGCAATATATTGCAGTGAGGTCTGCCCCATTAACAAGTTCTGGGAATCTTTCACTGGGAAGAAGGTCACAGGCTCCATCTAACCCACCAATATAAAAATTTGAGAACTTAATAAGTTTTCCTTTTTAAAAAACTGAATATCACATTTCTCTTTGCCGCTAACATCAGCCGACTTACGACAACAACTATAGCATAGAGAAATGAAATTGAAATTACATCATCCTTTTTACTTGATGTTATTCCCTTCCCCGTGTTAGCTGTAAACAGCTGTTACAGTGACTGGGAAGAAGGGAGGGGAAAAGGGAGAAACTCTGAGAACAATTGACTGGGCTACTAGAAAGATTGCCTTAGAGGAAATCCGATCACAACAAGCTATTTGGCTTACCTTTGTTATTGTGTGCATTTTTCATAGTAAAGGTGCAATATGGTTCATATTGAATCCCTAATAGAGGAAGTTTAAAAAACAATATGTATAATACAATAAAACACTGACAACTATATTCTATACCAGTAAGAAAAATGCATACCTGCCTAATATGTTAATATAATTGTAAAAACTTAAAAAACCCTGCACAAGAATATTTTGACATAAAATAGATGAAAGAATATTAATGCAGTGGCACAAAATAGCTACTTTTAGTGGCATGTACCCACATGTAACTAAACTTTGTAAAATAAGATTGTTCAATTTTACCACTGCATTAATATTTTTTCATCTATTTTAAGTTAAAATATTCTTGTTCAGTGTTTTTTAAGTTTTTACAATTATATTAACACATTGTGCAGGTACGCATTTTTCTTATTGGTCCTGTTTTCTTTAAGATATAAATATGTACATACGACTACCAGAAACTTTGTCCTCAACTATAACTAGTATTGTTTAAAGAAAAAAAGTCACTCCCGGTGGATTCAAACCATCTATCTCTTGATTACAAGATGAATGCCCTAACCCACTTGCCACAAAGGCATATATATTTGATTAATTTCTGATTATAAACTACGTGCCTGACTTTTAAAATCTTTTTCATTTCCCACATTAAAACCTTTTTATAGGTTTACAAATTGGAGAATCCTTGTTTGTTTTTTAAATGTGTCTGAAAAGTTTTGTGTTATTCAGTTCGTCAGTTTAGACGTACATTGTGTTATATCAAATTTGAAGTAAAATTTCCCTAAAACTTTGTATCTAGCGTTTTTCAGAGCAATTTTTGTGACTCAATGTAATAAAAGTCTCTACAAGATGACATAGATTTTATTAAAATTGGTTGAGTTTTAGAAAATTAAAGTTGTTGGTTTGTACAAAAACTCATCTTAATCATATTAAGGCCTGAGCACTGATGCATCTGCCCAATTTTTTTCATTTTACATTATGTGTAATCTATCACAAATTTATAGTTGTTTTTGTCTAATGTTTGGGATCAAGGCGGGACTTTTGGTGAAGAAGGTATCAAAATAATAGTTATGGAAGTTTTTGTGAATCTCTCTTCTAACAGAAATATGTATTGAGGCAGGGTTATCACCATGTAGCATGTTAGGGGGAAAACCACAGTTCAAGTTAACAAGCAAGCCACAAAGGCATTTGGCTAGTTCAGATGTCTGAGCAGTTCTGTTTATTTAAACTGTTGGTTGTATGCATTTGTTAAATAACTAAGTACGTCTAAAAAAAACTTTGTCCCATGTCTAGTGGACCAATTTTGGAAAAGTGCCCCAGATTTTTCTCTAAGTTTGGTCACAGGTTCTTTTGGATCTGAAATGATGTCCTGTAAAACTTTAGCCCAATATCTTTACTCATTCAGTCACTATGGATCCAAGAACATGGACTACTTTGTTCGGTACAACAATGGCCAAATTATTTTCCCATTTTTAACTAGCCACCATTCCATAACAGGAACTTCTACTGTGCTGAAAATTTGTTCTCATGGTCAAAGTCTTAGGTATATTTTGGAAATGTTATCAGCCTAGCTCTAGAAAATATTATTTTTACAGAAAAAGATGTCAAATTAGACTCCAAATCTCATCAGTATTTCTAGAGAGCGATTTCCAAGTAATCATCACTTAGGATCTGGCTCAACTTGTGAGCTCTGTCTGGCAAGGAAGAAAGTAGTGTCAGTGCATTATAAATCGTGATGTGATTAAACAAAATTTCAATGCTCAATTAGAACATTAAAGAATCAAGCCCCCAAGATGAAGAATTAACTCCAAGTATTTTTTAAGCTGCTTTCAGTGGTTTTTGTTAGAAAATAATGCAGTTTGCCCCACATGTTCATTTTTGCCTTTGAAAATGATACATTTTGTTGTATTTTTAATTCAGGCTATTTTTGAGATCTCAGGATCTAGAAAAGCTAGAAAGATCCAAATTGTGACATTTTGTTGCACATATTGAAAACATATAAGATTTAATTTTTATAATTTGTTAAATTCTATAGTATACTGCTTGCAACAAATATTTCTTCTTGGAAAACCTTTCATGTTTTCAATATCATAAAATGTTTCTCTTATAGTAAAGAAAAATAAATTATTATCAGTTTGGAATGGAAGAGATTTTGAATATCTATCATTTAAAAATAATTCACCATTACTGTCTATAAATAATTCATGCCTACATACCCTTCTATGGACTATAAATAGAAAATCTTTCTCAGATATTGAAAAGTTTGTATAGATTTTTTTGGGACTGTAGTCCCCATCTTGGTTCATCTTTTAAACACTGAAAAAAAAAGGGATGGGTTAACTGCCCTTGCCATTCCAATATGGTGACACATGAAGTAATCTTTTATTTATTTCTATTGGATTTCTTAAGAACCGCTGATCAAAAAAACTTAAAACTTGACAATGCACTGCTGAATGTCAACTTCGAACAATGGAAATTGTCAAGTAATTGCAGTGCATACACAGAGATTTCTTCAATTGTAGTTAGATACTTACTGAATTAAAAGCAAGTAAATCTTTGGGAAAGCCTCACAACAATTTTAGTTTTTAGATTTGGTTGTTAATGAGATACATTCACTTTTATATGTTTAAAAAAATGATTGATTACAAAGTCAGGTCATGGTGTTGAGTAGTAGTTACATTGTGTGCTGTGGACAAATAAAAATCTGTAGCTACATCCGCTTGTTGGGACATGGTTCTGGAGAAGTCTTGCCTGGTCCTGCTGTAGTGAAATTTACTGGCCTAACCCTGGTGTGCCTGTGAATTTGTGGGCTCAATGTGGTTCAGACAGGCTTGAGACAGAGTTCTGAAAAAGATCCGCAGTAGTGCTTTTGATTGTCCGGAAAATATTTATGGTATTTCCCTGTCTATTTTCATTTCCTATTGGAACTTGCTGTTTAAATCTTTCTAAAAGAATTTTGGCCTTTGACTTCCAGTCTTCAAAGAGGGGAAAAGTAATTTAAATATACCAGCAGTGCCAAAAGATCAATATTCAAACAGTTTGAATTTGACAATCTATTGTCCCCATCCCCACAAAACCATAAAATTGTCGGGGGGGGGGGGCTTAAAATCCCCCCTGGTTGAGAACCTCTGCTGTAGTTGAAAATTGCTAATTTCTTATGTGTATAGTCAGGGCCATTTGGCCAGGGCCTACGATTTTGAGGGGGCCTACTCCAGACATCTTGTTCATATTTTTGAATCGTAGACTCAAGGGAATGAGGACGTGGTAGATATATACATGAAATTATATAACAATATTGCCCAGACAAATAAAAAGGATTAAAAAAAAAAGAAGAATTTGTGACACTTCCCTGGAAGGTCACTTTCTGATAACTGTAGATACATATGTTGCAAACAAACGCGTATGGCAGCTTGTCAGCGCATTGTCAACGGAGTTGTTTCCCATGAAGGGAACTCTCCACACACAGTGGCTCAGACCCTGTCCATCCTCACATGTAGGCAGCCAATCGGGGACCAGCAAGCCATCATGTGATAGGCGCTAACTTTGAATCAGCCTCTTTCTTCTCAGCCCGACCTCATGAAAAGATGTGCCGACCGCCCTCTGCCCTTTTCCATCCTTGGCTCCTGGACCTTGTGGTCCGGGAGCCTGGACCCCAGATTTTCCTAATAAGCCAATAATTGAACCAAAATGTAAGTATGCCACTCACCTTAATACACATTACCATCATTATGGACTCTTTGACACAAAAACATTTTACTTACACCGTCACAAAATCACACAAAAACACAATATACATGGACTATGGACTTTCACATATGCACACACATATAAACATAAACTAAATCTATACATCCCACATTTGAATAAACGTTTTGTTTTTTTTCTAAATTGGTTTAGATCCATGAACCCGAACATGTATGGGTCACGAATGAAACTAGTTAAGAGTAAAATAGATAAAGCGATGACCAGCCTTCTCCTGATTCCCCCCAAAACAGCCTTGTGCCAAATTTGTGTATTGAACAAAAATAAAGAAAAGGTCAGGTAAAAAAAATAATACTATGTGGTAAGATTATTTAATTTTTGGATGCCTAAAAAAAACATTAGGCTTTTAAAATGTGTGATTAGAATATGAGGCCAGGTGAAAAAATGTTATACTGTCAATAATTACAAGGGGTTTTTGTCCTACTCTGCACCTTAACAGTGGGTCTTTTATCCTGTGGGGGTTTTGTCCTACAACCATAAAAATTTACATTACAGTACTTGAAAGAAGAAATGGGTCTTATTATTGTTAAAGAATACTTTGATGAGTCAATATAGTTTTAACATCAATGAAAATGTATATTCCATTTGATATATTGATGCATTCTTTCGTTTTGGCCAACAAATTAATCAATAAAACTACTTTTCTAAATTATATTTTGTCCAAAATGTACGACTACAAAATTGATAGTAAATAAATCTTCAAGTTCTTATAGGAAAGTATATAAAAAAGAATATGATTAAAACGGTTATTCTTAAATTTTTATTAAAAATTGCTTTTTTGTTATTCGTCCAACTCAATTGGGTATGTGTGCAGAATTTTGAAGTTCAACTCTCTCCGGATTTCTAAACATATTATTTTTTAATCCTAGAATGGGGTCTTTGATTAAATAGCAAACACGAAAAGTGTGGATTTTATTCTAACTTTAGCAACAAGAAGCAGCAAATCTTATATGAGTGACTGAGAGTATAAACGATCCGGTATCTTTTTTTTTCGGCGACGAAATAATTTTCATCGCCGTCTAGCGATGTTCATTGTTATCTTGTCACTAAACGAAACATTTTCTCCCAAACAATTTGACATTTGCATGGTTTCTTAATGCTGTGTGTCATTCTTTTCAACTTCCTTTGTTAATGCTGTGTGTCATTCTTTTCAACTTCAACATTACTGTAATTAATTGAACGAACAATACAGAAATTGTGTGAAATTCACTGAGAAATCATACCAAACCGGAAAACACTTGAAAACGGAGGCAGTCGCAGTACTAAATAACCTCGGCTACGCTCTGCCTTCTTTTTTTTTTTGGCTTTCTCATTAGAATTTTACAATTGTAAGGTAAGTTGAAAAATATCAATAATATTAAATATTACTGGACTTCATTGTCGAAAAACTTTTATACAGACATCATTTAAAACTTTACTTTGTTGGATTTGGGTTGTGTGTATAATGTTGAGTTTTGATTAAAAAGTACTGTGTACACTGTACAGTAGTAGGAAATCAGACGATTTTGTTATTGTTCTCATCGATTTTATATTTTTTATCAGCGGCATAACATAACATTTCAATAATTATTTTAATCGAATTTAATTCAGCATTTTGTTGGATTCAATTTTCGAAAGAATATTTCAAATCAAGTTTACATCATATTTTTAAAAGTTTTATCGTGTTAAGTTAGCGTAGTAGCGGACATCGCTGACGTAATACCGGAAATCGATAGCTTACGAAAAAACAAAACGTAAAGATTTTTAATTTTATCGTCGGAATCTTTACGAGCAAGAAGTAAGATTCGGAAAAAAATATTTATGTACACCTAAATAGAGCCGCAGATATTTTGAAAACAGTGCAAAAAGCTGTAGCAGTGTAAACCAAAAATTACATATGATAATTTGCATTTGAACGTTTTCCAAAGATTTCACGAGCAAAACAGATAGATTTTAAAATAAAATTTTCTTATATAATAAAATATATAATTGGAAATTTCGGGAAAATACATTTTTTATGTGATGATTCCCCCCTCCCTTCATTTGATGATTTTTTAAATTTTTATTTATAATAGCTGTTAAATAATGAATTTTACACATATATAAAGATAGGTCCATGGCAGAACCAGAATAGTTTACCTTTTTGAAAAAGCAGCGCCGATGAATCGGCACCAAAGCAGCATTTAGGAATTTAAAAAAAAATAACGTAAAATATTGCTTATCTTGGCAAGTTTTTATCTTCATACATTTGCTAACTTATATCTGATGGCTATTTTCCGTGAAAAGAAACAAATATTAACATTAAAAATTTTTTAGAGAGATTTCTTTTGTTATTTCGATTAATTCGATTTTTAAAAGATGTTGTTTTATTCTTTAAAGATCCAAAAATCGTGAATTATTACAAAAAAATGATTGTCCCGGGGAATTTTTCATATATTTTTTTGTTATTTTTAATTGGACTATATTTTTTTACGGGTGGCCGTAAATTATGAAGTCTTGTAAATCAAGTGACCTCCGGTCATTAGAAAGAAACTTTCAACACTTAAAGCCTTCCCCGTAGTTGTCGTCTGCTGTTGTTGACATGACCTGTCAATGTTATGAACTGGTCGATCTGTAATGAAAGATTTATACCAACTGATGAAAAAAATCTATATTTCATTGTGTTTTTTTATGCAGCACTGAACTTTTATGATTGCATTTTATCAAAAGAGAAAGATTGATCGGCTATCTTTTGGCAGAGATACCCATGTCGTTTTCAGCTATTTAAAATATTGGTGATATTTGGTATGGGAAATATGTGTAAGTTTCTTTTGCTTTTAAGAATTCGTCATTTTTTTAAGAAAAGAAAATATATTTATTTTTATTGAAAGCATACAAAGAATATTAGAAACGGGAACAGTTAATAATCATAATTATTTTTTGTCAATCTTTGGATTTGGGTGCGTGTGAATTATACCATTGATGAAATCAACTATGGATGCGCATAAAGGATAAATGAAATTGGTGGTGCGATTAAACTTTACACAGAAAGATGAGTTTTCAAAGAGAATCACGCATGTATTTTGACGGAATTGTGGGGCAAATATGTAAATGAGTTTTTTTTTTTGTCAAGTGTTTTTGATAATAAATATTAATGTAATAATAAATAAATAAGAATAAATAATATTAAATAATACATATTGAATTAAATAAATAATTAGTTTTAATGTTTAATCAGTTGGGATTAACACTTCTCTATCTGTGTTTGTTTTTGTGCATCCATAATCGATTTTGTCAATGATAAAGTTCAAACGCACGCAAATCCAAAGATTGCCTGTTTTTTCTTTTAAGAAAAGTTTTTTTAAAAAAATATATGAATAAATTAGAATGAAACAAATCTTATAACTTTTCTTTTTTTATCTGTGTATATCTTTATATTAACATTACTTTCGAATTTAATAAGTGAGTGACCATGGAAATTATTTACTGGTCACATTTTTATCGATTTACATGTGTGAAATCTTTTTTTGAACTCATTTAATTTTAATAAAATGTTTTGATACACAGATTCTTCAAATCTTTTGATTGTATTCAAATATTCAATTATTTATTGTATCATGTCAACACCACATGTTAGTACTCCCATCACCATCATTGGTAATACTGTAATATATCAAATTTTCTCCTAGCTGAGGAAAAATTTACCAAAGACAAGATGAATGAAATCACTTAAAACATTGATGCAACAATCGAGTTAGTTACCTCTCGTTTAAAGGCCATGATCAAGGCAAAAGGTGGTCATATAAAAAAATAACTGTATGGACTCAGTATAAACTGTAGAATATATATATGTGCCTTTATTCAATTTTGAATAAACTGGAAAAACTGATGGGTAAATCTTCATGGTGCACCCTGTAAAGTTTGACAAAGGGTATAACAAATTTTACAGATATTACTGCTTTGGTGGTAGTTATGGGAAAGTAGTTTTCGCAAGTGCTCACTCACCCATTCTGCTCTCCATCAACAATCATGGTATGTCGGAGATAAGACATATTTTGTCAAGTTAATTGGCGATGGGATCAGTGGTGGAAATGGGTTGTACATGGGGTACAGCATATACCTACTTCTCGATTTCCAGTTTTTTTGTATGGTCAATGTCTACTAATGGAGACATTGCCATATACCTAAAACCCATTTCCATCACTGGATGGGACAGAGTGGCTTCATGCCTTTCCTAAGAGCATGAATGGTAAGTGAACATAAGCAGCCTCAGGTGAAATTTGAATCTTGTTTGCTGATTCCATTTTCTGTGCTGATAACCATTAGGCCACCCTGTACCTCCTCTCCTAATAGTAGATATTTGCAAAAAAATCAAATGTACATGAATTGAGTGAAGTGGATTTGAGTCAACACAATTCATTTGTTGAATTCCCTAATCAGTTCTAAAATTATTTTTCATTTTTTCTTCTTTACAGGTGTTCCAGCTGAAAAAAATCATTTCTTAACATTATAAACTTGAATGAATGAAAATTTTATTAGTGACTTCACATGAGAATATGTGGGAACATGGCTGAAAACAAATATTCACATGAAATTTGTGGATCTACATATTCAACTAATTCAATGTTAAACATACATTCCCCAACTAACAGTGGAGAGGAGTCATATTCGTCTGAAGAGAGGGAATCTACATTTTCAGAGAAATCATGGACACAAACTGGAGAAGTATGTGCATCTTCCTTTTCAGGAAAGCCAAATTTGTTGAAGCATACACATGCACACACTGGAGAGAAAACAAACCTTTACAAAGCTGGTGGAACTGCATTTTCAAAGAAATCAAATTCAGCACAACATATGAAAATGAATACTAGAGAGAAACAATATTCTTGTGAAGTGTGCGGCTCATCTTTTACATCAAAGTCACATTTATTATATCATAGAAGAACACATACTGGAGAGAAGCCATATTCTTGTGAAGTGTGTGGATCATCTTTTACAGTAAAGTCACATTTAGTACAACATATGCGAAAACATACTGGAGAGAAACCATATTCCTGTGAAGTGTGTGAATTTTCTTTTTCCCAGAAATCACATTTGATACAACACATGCAAAAACATACTGGTGATAAACCTCATGCTTGCGACGTGTGTGGATCTTCATTTTCACAAAAAACACTTATGATGCGACATATGCAAACACACACTGGCAAGAAACCATATTCTTGTGAAGTGTGCGGCTCATCTTTTAGGTCAAAGGCACATTTAGTACAACATATGCGAACACATACTGGAGAGAGACCATATTCTTGTGAAGTGTGCGGCTCATCTTTTAAGTCAAAGGCACATTTAGAACAACATATGCGAACACATACTGGAGAGAGACCATATTCTTGTGAAGTGTGTGCTTCATCTTTTACATCAAAGTCACATTTATTATATCATAGAAGAACACATACAGGAGAGAAACCATATTCTTGTGAAGTGTGTGGGTCATCTTTTAAATCGAAGTCACATTTAGTACAACATGTACGAACACACACTGGAGAGAAACCATATTCTTGTGAAGTGTGTGGATCATCTTTTACAGTAAATTCACATTTAGTACAACATATGCGAAAGCATACTGGAGAGAAACCATATTCCTGTGAAGTGTGTGAATTTTCTTTTTCCCAGAAATCACATTTGCTTCAACACATGCAAAAACACACTGGTGATAAACCTCATTCTTGCCAATTGTGTGAATCTTCATTTTCACGGAAATCTGTTTTGTTGCGACATATGCAAACACACACTGGAGAGAAACCATATCCTTGTGAAGTGTGCCATTTATCTTTTACATCAAAGACCCATTTAATAGAACATATACGAACACATACTGGAGAGAAACCATATTCTTGTGAAGTGTGTGGGTCATCTTTTACAATAAAGTCACATTTGGTACAACATATACAAGGACATACTTGAGAGAAAACATTCTTGTGATTTGTGTATATTTCTCTTTTTCCTTGACATCAAGTTTGACATAGCAAATGGTAAAATACCTCATTCTTGCAAATTTGTTTTACTTATATCATGTTTTCCTATGTTTCATTAGTTTTCGGTCATCACTGTCACTATACAACTTATCTGTTTCTTTAAGTTATTTACATGGTGGATCCAATGCAGCAATATTCAGTAAGATGCTGCACAGATACACCATAATCAAGCTTCTGCAGCAAATCTACTTTCTGATGTATGGATAATGACAAACGCTTCCTCTTCTGCTTCTCAGAGTTACCCATAGATAGTGGTATCTAAAAGATTGTGTACTGTATTTTAATCTGCATTTGCAAAAAAAAAAATATGTAAAATATCATCATTATGGGTTGGCTTTGCAAACAGAGATTTAGGTGGATTTTCCAAATCTTGCAGGCCTTCAGGCGCCAGAAAGACCTATAGGTGGAATAGCCCTCAGGCTTGGGCAATAAAGTTTTAGGTGAGGTGTGGCATGTCCGTGACTAACCCTACCCTTTAAACCAACGGTTTGCATGTCATAGACTTGAGGTTGTGGATTTTTTGTTGGAGTTATCTTCTTTTAAGCAGATGCCAAGCCAGCTGTCGAGGTCTTCCTCACTTTTGGAGGAGTATTTTAACAGTATGGTTGACCTGGGAGATTGTGGCTCAGGTCCTGGGAACTATGCAGTAGGCACATGCCTGAGCTAGCTGTAAAGGTCTGCCAGCCCTTTGGAGGAATATTTCAACAGTATGGTTGACCTAGGTAGATGGAGACTCATGTCCTGGACATACTGCAGAGGTTTACAGTTATGTGTTTCTTTTTTCCCAAAAAGATTTGTCACATTCCTCCATTTTCTATTAATGATCCAACCATATTAATATTTCTGCTTTGTCAACAACGATTTCCGCCTACTTTTTATTTTATCCCCCAAAATATATAAATCAGTCTGAGTTTGACCAGCACGGTGTGAAGACGGAAGTTATGCTGGGCCTTTGAATTACGGTGGGGGTTTGGGTCAGGAACTCTGGTATAATCAGAAGGGTCTTAAAAGGGCAATTTTATAGAGAAAAGATTTGTCACATTCCTCCATTTTCTTCACATTGTCGAAACACCCGCAACCCCTAACAACTGTAGTGGAAACCTAAACCAACAATAAATCACAGACGATTAAAATTTGATCAGGTTTGCTTTTGTTTGTCCATTTCTCTGCATGTTATGTATGCAAAGTGGCTTGCCCGTTACAGCTGGAGAAGAGAAAGGGATGACACAGAAGATGGGCTGTGACCAAGCCCTAACAACAACAAGGGTATGATTAGACAATCACTGAACTGTGTGCATCCTGTTGAATCAGGGACCTGCAAGGGTGTTACAGCGTTATTCTTATTTAAAGTTTTTCAACTATTACAAGTAACTGCCTTTTAGGGCTTGATAGAATGCAACCATATTTTCTTGGTTAACCACTTGAACAGACTTAATAAGAATATCTTTCTAGTGTATGCAGGAATTAGAATTTAAAGTCTACATTATTTTTGCAACATTGAATGAATATATATTAGAAGTATAAAAAGATGGAGCACACATTTGTCAATTTTTGTTTTATATATTTTCTCTTTATTTTCCAATAAAAGATTTCCCTAGAATATTTTTAATGAAGAAATTTTGACTTTATTTAATACTTTGTTGTTTTCCTCATTCTTTGATGGAATATTTGCTTTAAGAAAATAAATTGGAAAAAAGAAAACAACTACGCTGTCCTTAGTTGATGCATAATCATCAACAGCCAGAATAAGTACTTTTACTCTATGAATCACTGAAGACCAGCATATAATCAACAGGTTTATTAATAGAGAAAGAAGGTAAAAAGGAAAGAGTGTAGGTATTGTCTATAATTTTGAGAAGAGTTATCATTCCTAGAGTTATTCAGCCGATTGAACTCATTTTGTTTTACTTATGTTGTTCCTACTGCAGGTGCGGGTGGCCTAATGTTTAGCAGCACAGAGAATCAGCAAACTGAGTTCAAACTCTGGCTGAGTTCATGCCATACTAATTCCCTTTGGGAAAGGCATGAATCTATTTCTTCTCTCCCAGCCATGGGTAAATAGCAGGGTAGACTGGGCTCTCTAGCCATAATTGGAACTCTGATTCCAAACCAGGGCCCTGTTGGCTGGGGCCTAGAATATGCAGACCTGCAGAACCACCTGTTTTTGCACCAAAGCTGCAAGACTCTAGTTTAAGAAAAGTAACCTTTCACCAAAGTCACAAGACTCTATTTTGGGGAATTTTAAACTGATTTCAGCATTAAATGACCCATCAAGGGTTGATATGCCGCTAGACCAATCGATCAATCAAAAACCAAACCAGGGAATGGAGTCCCCTTAAGATGGAGGGATGCCAGCTTTGACTTCTTTTCAGCAGCTCCTGTAGTCATGCCGATACCAAACTTATCGCTCTGCTTTTCTTTGGACTATATTGGCGTGGCCGACTTGTCGACTGGGCACTCCAGAATCTCCATACACTTGCGCCCTGGAGAGGTCATTCCATTGTCTACCAAGACCGAAGGAGACCTTCCCACAACATTTTGGCTAACCCATTCTACAGCCTTCAGGTGAACTATCTGTATGGAAAGATAGGGTCTCTTTTATGGTAACTCAAAGAAAAAAACAATAAGAAAATGAAAATTCAAAACATTCAACACAATGCTTGTATAATAAGTTATTCCATTTTAGCAACATATGCAAAACAGTTTTTTCCATAATTTGCAGGTAGTGATGTTCTCAATTCCTTTCTTTGTTAAGCAAAGAATTTCACACCATGTTTCTGTTGAGGATTTTAATGTGATTGGGCTGTTGTTGCTCAAAAGAGACACTGTGGAATTCTTTGCTCAACAAAGAAAAGAATTGAGTTATATTGCGAGTGTTGGTGAAAATGGAATTAAACTATATTATAAGAGTTGCTGTGAATGTTTTGAATTTCTGTTTGCTACAGTTTTTGTTTTGCACTACCAGAAAAAGAGACCCTTTCTTTCAATATGGATAGTACACCCAGGTGCATAGCTGGAGATTTGGGAGCCCGGGTGGCTTGGCTCCTTCAGGCCCCCTTCCAATATTTAGTGTAGTGGTTCCCAATGTAGGGGTCACGGACACCTGGGGGTCCACAAAAATTACTGTTGGAAAGTAATTAGAAAAGATAATGATGATTTGTTTATCGATTTCTTGAATACTTATATTTCCAGGAGAAAGTATCATAGTAACTTCGAAAATTTGTTAGTTTTAAAAAAAAAAAAAAAAAATCTATTTTTTATTGAATGTAAGTAACTTCGAACAATACCGGTGTTGAGGCAAAATGTGTCCCTTTTCAATTTGACAATTTTCGGGGTGCCTGATGTAAACTTGATCCAATTTCTTAAATGATGTACAAACTGTACACAGAGGATCATACTCTTCCTTCATCTAAAGAAATGAACATGCCCTACTGCTAATTCATATACTCACACAACATACTGCCTCACCTACATACATACTGTTTTTAATAAGTAATTGTTTCTCACCATGCATGGTCTAGTCTAATCTTTACTACACTTTCTTCTTTTAACCCTTTCAAGACTAACTTATTAAGGTACTTAAGACCTGAATTTTCAAAATTTTGAAGAACCAAAATCATGATGGTATACATTTATCCTATTAGACATTTATCCCGGGGCATATTTGTCACAGTAGACATTTATTGTTGTTCAGGTTTTACCATTACTCTGAACAGAAATAAACATATTAAATTTTCACATAGAACACCTAGAAATTATTCGGAAAACAAATGCCATAACTTGTAATACAACAGATTTACATAAATGAAATAATAATGAATTTTATGTAAATTGGCTATAGGCCAGGGGCCAGTACGGCCGACTTTTTTTTTAATGGTTACCAGATTGTCTGGCAAGGTCAACTGAATGAGAATCAAAATGTTCCAATGAAAAACTCAATTGAACTGTTTCCATTGTACCTGCAAACTTCTGACAATAGAGACATATATATATATAGGCGATAATCCCACCAATATCTCAGTCAATTTTGGTTATAAAAGAACAAAAATGATACCAAAATGGAGCTGAGATATTGCTTTTAATTCTTAAGTCTCTTTATGTTAATTAGCTTATTTGCATACTCATGAATATTAACCCTTTATAGACCAACCCTAAAAATATTTTAGATATCAAAAACTTTTTGTATATTAAACTAGACCGAATTACAAGATATTTTCAGTTGCAAGTTTTCTGAAATTATTTTGTTTATGGGGGCAAAACCCCCTCTGATGAAGTGATCATATATGGTGCCTCATCCAAAAAGTGACCAAAAATGGAAAATATAAAAAAATAAAAAATTGAAGTAGAAAGTTAAATAAAACATAGAATTAAAGAATAACATTCAATAAAATAAATAGATACAAAAAATTGATATTGACAAAAAAATAACACCATTGGGTTGATTTTAAAATTTTATTGCACAGGCCAAAGACAGGCTAATTTAATTTGTGGTATGCCTCAAAACAGTTTATGTCTTTGTTCAAGCACAAATGTACTTTGCAAAGCTTGCAGACCACATTGGTGCAGATTGTGTTGTCTTTGTGGCTACAATATTTGCATGTGGATAAAGGGTCCTCAGGTGATCATATATAGTCACTTACCCCATAACGGGTTAATGAGTATGTAACAAAATGGCAGCATTTTTTCCTAAAAATGTATCATTGTTCAAAATCTTAACCACTAGACAATTTATCATGGATACCAGATTGTTTGGCAGGCTCAAACAATGAGAATTAAAAAAGGTTCCCATAAAACTCTTTTAAACTATATGTAATGTATCTGTTTCCGTGACAACTGAGCATTTCAGACAAGGGAGATGTGTAAGTGATATATTTCTTGGTCAATGTTGGTGATAAAAGGGAAAATGAGGTACCAAGTGGGAGCTGAGACACTGGTGTCTTTATTTCATAGTATCTTTATGTAATTTGCTTATTTGCATACTCATGAATATTAATTACAACATGAGATAGAAGAAAAATTGGTTAAGAATGTTGATTTGCTTAGGTACAAACTATGTCCTTTGAGCTCATTTGCATAATGATTATGACCTCAATGAATGTTACCATCTATATGATTATGCAAACTTCATTTCCAATAAACAGTCTCTTTTATTTCTGTTTTATAGATATTTTAACACACATGTCTATTCATTCATTAAGTCAGTCCAACTGCTCATCAATATCTTTATCAGTCTCATCACCTTCATCTTCTGCTTCAAGCATCGCCACCAGAATATCTACCATCTGTGGTGGAAGTAAATCTCCTATCCATAGAGGTTCAATAAATCCATTTATAAGTGTCCTTCTTAAACTGGGAATAACTGGATCAGCTATGCAAGAACTCCATATTCTCACCTGATGATTCACCCCTTTGATGTGTTGGACCAAACACTTCCTACAAGGGGGCAATGACAGTTAAGGATCAGTACAAATATCTACTGATAAGAACATAACTTGGTTGTTTCTCAGCAAAGATAGGTCTCCTAATCATATAGATAATAAAGTACAATGAGGTCATACTCATTATGATAGATATGCAAATGAGCTCAAAAGATAGTTTTGAATTTTGTTAGACAGGGTGTATTAATCATTGTGTATATGGTCAGACTATTTTCCTCGTTTATCTGTTCATAATGTTTCAACTAAGCATGGATATCAATAGCATCTGGGAACCTCTCATCAAAAAAGACATCTCGGAAAAACTAAACAGATCATCAATTGCAAGGGAAGCAACTCAAAAACACAATGCCGACATACAGGATATACAAAAACCAGATGTGACGAGTCCAGTCCAATCAAGCATGTGCTCTGAGATGTGATTCCACATTTTAGAACCAGGACCACCCGATGAAGGCCGGAAGGTACATGGCCATAATGTTGTGAACACATATAATGCAAAATCATATGACATTTTTCAGATAATCTCTACCAAGAGAATATATCTTATTCAGATATTGATTTTTGCCTTAGGATTAAAAATACAGCTTTTATTATTTAAGTTAACATGAAATTTCATGATTTAAACTAGATTCTTGGTGCAACTATTCTTTTAACAAAAATACTTAATGTAATTAGAAAACTGCAAACAAGCCAATAACATAATGTCATCAAAAGTTTTGAAACATTTCAAAATAACCAATATTAAAAAAGTAGTTATGTACATATTTTTATTTAACAATATTTGTGCAAATCTAAAAAGGAAAAATAAATATTTGAAAAGAATGTGAGCCTAAAAAGATATAGTTTATTAAATTTTATTATTTTTTCTTTTAGTTAATCATTACATTTAATAAATACTGGAGTTTCCAAAATGATAACTTTTTTCATGATGAGCCTGAAATTCTTTCTCTCCAAATGCAACGGCCTGTATCAAAATGGACTATTTTCAGTATATTAATGTAGAAGAGACTTTGCTCTTTCATGTAAAAGTTAATTAAACCATTTATCTTTTCTGCATAAAAAGTTATTTATATTTTTGTAATGTTCGCAAATATATTGACCACACATTTGATAGAGAATTATTATTACAAAGTATTGTCATATGACTTTATTTAGTACTCTATCTAGTAATGATCAAAAAATACTTTTCAATGTAGCTTATATTTACCCCAAATAAATTTTCAACTTTATTAAAATCTAATAAGAAAAACTTTCTAACTTCTTACCTTATATTCAACATTAAATAATCCATCAATGATTGATATGCCGTTAAACCAACTAAACAAAAAACCAATGTAGTTTTCAGATGCTACCATAGGTAATCATTTCTTGTAAGGAATATTTAAGACTACATAAGTACAAAATCACAAGAAGAAAACAAAGAAACAAGAGGGAAGACAAATTAAAGTACAAAGTAACTTTAGTCTGAAGACTTTTATTTTCAGGGAGAATTATACAGTTTCAAAGATCCAAAATTAAAAAAGTTCTGCAAATGAAGTCATACAAAACATTTTCATCTCCTCAGCCAAAGCTAATTTGAAATAATATTTATTAATCACATCAATAAGATAAATCCTTCAATCTTGGCAACATTTTGTTGGACTTTTTTTAGGATATGATATCAAAATAGTTAAAAGAAAATATCTACAGTAAATGTGTATTGTTATAAAAACAAAGTGTAAAATTATACAGTAAACCCTCCATTTAATAACACCTGGTATAATGGATTTCAGATTTTACTGACCTTTTTCATGAATATTATATTTCATTTCTGTGTATTAGTTATTAATAAAATATTATAAAATACCTTTCATTATTTTCAATTATGCCTAAAATAAATCTTATTTACAAGAACATGTGTCTCCATGATAGACTGTAGATATGATTTTAGGTCACTGCCAAAAATGTTCAAAAACCACTGAACTACACTGTCAAAAAGGTGAGCGGATATTACATATTCTTTATTATAATTTAATAATTTTATATTACTGTATATTGTATTAAAGCTTTTTTTACATTAAATTTTGTTTAATGATAAAAATTGTCTGCCTAGGTTATATTTGGATTTAACAGACTTTCAGTGTTAATGGACACTCCTTCCACCCCATGAGTAAGTTAAATCAAGGGTTTACTGTACTTCTAAATACAGGAAGCAAAATAATCCAATTCAGAAAGTGTGGCTTGACCTCAGAAGGTCATGGTACTTAAATATTAACTTTAAACCTGGTCCAAGTAAAGTATGTAATCAGCTTAAGTGATTTACATATATATGATTATGTGGGTTTAACCATAAATATGTCACAGTAGTGACAGGTCAGCATCAGAGAAACAGGAGCATCAGATTTTGCTTGCGTCCTGTCGCCTTTTCATGCAGTTAAATGTGGTCAGACAAAATGGGTTCATTGCTTGAATGAAGAACAAATTTCACCCCTGGTACATCATTCTCACTCTCTCCTACCAGCATAAAGCAAATATTCTCAACCAAAGTGAAGTCCAAGTTTTAATCTATCACTAAACAAAGATCATCTGTCTTCCATCTGTCAAACTGAAATTATTACAATAGCCACAATACTGGAAAACTTTTCTTTTTGAGTGATGATTTTGAAGAAAAAAAAACAGAAGATATTGGAGTGTCTTGATTTCTTTGCTTCTCAGGATTCAAGAGCTTCCAATAGAAAAAAGGTCAGTAATGCTGAAGGATACTATTAGAAGCTGTCAACCAAAACTGTCAACATAGGTTTATTCAGTTTTTAAGCCTGTCTGGCTGGCTACATATGTATTGCACATACAAGCCACACCAATGGAGCTAGAGGATTGAAAACTTAAACATTTACTCCTTATTATGCCTAGAAAATAGTTATTTTTTTCTTCTTAAAATCCCCCTGCCCACAAATAGTTTTTTTAATGGGGGTGGGATCAATTTGCAATGTAAGTTTATGCTAAATTCTCCCTTAGTTTGTGCCCTTCAGCATTCATGCTTGTTTTTGAAAATTCAGACTTTTTTAGTGACCACTGTCCAACAAAAGGTGAGAGAAGTAATTTATTCATTGATTACCCCTTTTTCCAATTTTTTAATTGATCACCCCCAACATGGCATGGTGTGAAAAGACATTGATCATTTGACGGTTTCCTTTAGGTGACTAACCAGACCCGTTTACTTTATGAAATTAAGAAACTAACATCATTCTTTCTTACCTGATAGTTATTTGCAATAACTGTTAACTGGTAATGACTGGGACTGGGAGAATGCTGTTTTAAAACTTGATACATTTTATCATCTACAGGTTGAACCGTAAACAAAAATTCTATAAATAGATCAACAATCTGCATAAAGATTACGTTTAGTAAGTTGGAGTCACCATGTGATATTTGAGAGATTAAAAGCGAGAAAGTGCCTTCACAATAATATCATATGAAACATGCACCTGTTGATATTCACTTTTTTTATTACTACCATGTGTGTTTATATATATATTTCTTTTATTCTGAGTTCTTTGAAAATGCAGATCCACAAACTTCACAAACAAATGGCTTCTCACCTGTCAGTAATCTCATGTGTATTTTTAATGCAGAACTGTCTGAATATGCAGATCCACAAACTTCACATGAAAATGCTTTCTCTCCAGTGTGTGTTTGCATATGTTGTTGTAACTGTGAACTGTCTGCACATGTGAAGCAACAAATTTCACAAGATAATTCCTTCATTTCTTTATGGGTTCGCATATGCCGTTTTAAAGTTGAACTGACTGAAAATGCAGATCCACAAACTTTGCAGGAATATGGTTTCTCTCCAGTGTGCTTTCGCATGTGTTCTTTTAAATTTGAACTGCTGTAAAATGCAAATCCACAAACTTCACAGGCATATGGTTTTTCCCCTGTGTGTATCCGCATATGTTGTTTTAAATGATAGCTTCTAGAAAAAGCAGATTTACAAACATCACATGAAAATGGTTTCTCTCCTGTGTGTGTCAGCATATGTTGTTTTAATAGCGCATTCTGACAAAATGCCAATTGGCAGAGTTCACATGAAAAGGGTCTGTCCCCACTGTGTCTTTGCACATGTAATTTCAAATGTGAACTTTGGGAAAATGCAGATCCACAAATTTCACAAGAGTAAGGTTTTTCTCCAGTATGTATTCGCATATGATCTTTTAAAGCTGAACTACTTGAAAATGCAGAAGTACATACTTTACAGGAATATGGCTTTTCTCCAGTATGTATTCGTAAATGCTTTTTTAAATTTGAAGTTGTTGAAAATGCAGAGCCGCAAACTTCACAACAATAAGGCTTCTCGCCTGTGTGTATTCTCATGTGTATTTTTAACTTATAGTTCTTTGAAAAAGCAAATCCACAAATTTCACAAGAAAATGGTTTTGCCTCCGAGTGTTTGTTCATATCTTTTCAAATCTGAACAAGTTCAAAGCAGTAATTCAGACAGTCTTAATATTTGTAGGATTCCTGAAGTTATATTACTGTGCTCTTTACCACAAGAATAATCCCTAAATGAGAAGAAAAAGAATTAAAGCAATGAATGATATGACATTTAAAGACAAGATTACAAAAAACTTGACATTTCAGCAAAATATTTCAGTGCATTTCTAATGTAGTAATTAGTCTTACAAAACACAGCTATTAAATTTTATTCTAATTGAAAGTCCCATAATCTTATAATCAATATTAATCAAATAGTTTTGTCTAAGATACCTGTTTATTTTTACATTCAGCATTCCAGAGATGTGACAAAAGTAGACATCTTTATTTTCAAACAAGAGCCTTTATTCAACAACATTTTATTATGCAATTTATGGAGATGCAAGCAGTCTAATGGTTAACAGAGAATATAATCAGCAGGGAGAAGTGGATTCACACCTTTCCAAAGGGCATTAGTGCAAAGTGAATGTAAACAGCCTCGGATGAAACTCAAACTGATTACATTTTTGGTACTGGTAACCGTTACACCACTCCGCAACCTCCTATGTATAAAATAGTAATGCTCAATTGCATGTCAAAATTATCTGAAGATGATATCCCTTGTAATTTGAGTGCATTCAAAATAAAGGCTTAACATATATTTATATTTATCCTAACAATATGGTATTTTTCGGAACACAGGTTGTAGATAAAGTGACACTCAAATAGTTAATGTATGATGCTTATGTAATTGTAAAATATAGAAGAGTAAAATGATATGGGATTCTGAGTAGGCAAATTGACACAGTCACATGTCTGCACCAGGATGTTCAGTAGATGTCACTTAGTACACTTCACGAGTTAAGATCAAGGATAAAATATAATATTATATAAGAGACTGTGCAGATCAATTAAATTGTATGTGACACCGGTGTCACAGTGGGTTGTTATGTGTTAAGAACAGCAACCAAAATTCTCAAAAATATGCAAACATGGCCTTTAATATTAGTTTAAAAGCTGTGGTGTATATGCATGGAAAATATAATCTACCCAACAGACATGTCAAGACCAGATCATTTTTAATCAATGACAATCAAAATATTTTTCATACAATAACAATATTAACCCTACAATCCTTACCATGAAATACAAAAATACGAATTAACTTGAGCTTATTTGATAAAATCATTAAAAAACAATGTCTTAGTGCTAATTAATCTGCAATAATACCAAACCATTAGTCATTATATAATCAATTAATATTAAAAATATGATGAAATTGTGCTATTTAAAAGTATAGCGTTGTTTAATTAATTTCCAGCAGAAATATATTTTTTGCAAAAATTAATTAATTTACTATTTTATTTTATTGTAAATAATAATCATTGATAAATTTATATTACAAATTAATAAATACATTTTATCACTGAATCAAAGGAACTTAATTTTATAAATCTGTTTCCAAGACAGCAGTGAATAATTCCAATCATTTGTAAAATAACAAGTAAGTTTTCCCTTAAAGATGTTTTTAATTAAAATTAATCTCAAAGGATTTTCAAGCAATTGTAAACTTTGTATATTTCTAGGTGACCACAAAAAGAGTCATAATGTTGGCTAGGAAAATAAGTCATAACTTAGGCTTCTGGTTAGAAAAAGTCATAGGAAAAAAAAATCACATTTAATCTATAGTAATAAAATAAGTAATATTATTAATAAAATATGTAATATTTTAATAAAGTAAATATTGATGATAAAAACCACATTTATTCCATATTAATAAAATAAGTAATATTTTAATAAAATAATATTTTAACTCATATATATAATATAGAAGGGCCAATCCATATATCTGAGTGTCTGTCTGGTTAGGGTTCGGGGTAAGAGGTTAGGGTTAGTGCTAGGGTTTTGTTTTATTTTTTCGAGTCAATCTTTAGACCAGCATGAAATTCCCGAAATATGGAAAATGGTGAATGTCACACGTATATTTAAAAAGGGTGACAAAGCCGTAACTGATAATTATACATTGGTGAGTTTGACCTCGTAAGTGTGTAAGATCTGTGAGAAACTTGTAAAGAAAAAATTGTTAAATTCATCGAGAATAATGGTATATTGTGTGATGAACAACATGGCTTTAGAGCCAAAATTGTATGATAAGGGTGTTCCTTTTGATGCATTATACCTAGATTTCAAAAAAACCTTCAAATTGCAAAATGTGGCATAGCTGGAAAACAAACTTGTTGGCTGGAAGACTTCCTGCGGGGTAGGAAACAGAGTCTATGGGAATGGTTCTAAATCTGAGTGGAGGTGTGTAAGTAGTGGTGTGCCACAGGGGTCTGTGCTTGGACCAGTACTATTTTTAATATTTATTAATGATCTACCAGATACAATATCTATAAAACGTAAAGTTTTTGCAGATGATACCAAATTATACCACCCAATCTTGTTGCAGGTTGACCAAGTAAGAGTTACATGTAGGAAATAGAAATCTGTGTTATAAGTACTGTATGAATGGAAATATACTAGATATTGTAAATGATGAAAAGGATTTTGGTATCATAGTAACTAATAAACTATCATTCTCTAAATATATTGCCAGTGCTGCTGCTAAGGCAAACAGGGTGCTAGGACTGATTAAGCATAACTTTTCATATATAGACAATGACTCATTCCTTATACTATATAAGACTTATGTCCATCAACACCCCGAGTGCTGTGCACAGGCCTGGTCACCATACTTGGAGACAGATACAAATCTTATGGAGTTTTAGGGTTAACATCATTAGAAAAAAGGAGGGATCGGGGAGACTTAGAAATCTTTAAGATTATGTATGGTTTAGAAGTAGTAAACCCTGATGTATTTTTTACTAGAATGGGGTACAAGGAACTGAGAGGCCACACATATACAGTAGAAGTAAATAGAAGTAGATTGAATATAAGAAAATTCTTTTTTAGCAACAGTGGGCTAGATTACCTGAATATGTAGTACTATCAACAAATGTAAATAATTTTAAGAAGAATTATGATGTTTATTACACCACTGCAAAGGTTTAAGGCCCTAGACATTGTGTAAATATAATTGTTATGATGTGTGCATGTATATACAAATTGTATACCCCCACCCACACACTAAAATAAAATGTTAAATGTTCAATTACCTTGCTTTGTCTACAGGTATTCAATAAAACGTGATTTTTTTTCGTGTAATCACATATACATTTTGCGTTCTCAGTGTGTACAAGACATGTATTGTCAGTTAAAATGGATCTTGAAATATTATTAATTATATATATAAAAATCAACTATGACTTTTATAGTCAACATTTGCTTTATTAAAAATATTACTTATTTTATTACAATAAATGAAATAAATTAAACGTGACCTTTTTTTTCCGTAGCCAGAAGCCAAAATTATGACTTTTTCTCCACTACAATCTTATTTCCGATTCGATTTATCAAGCGTAAAAAAGTTGCTATGCAATATTTTCATTCATTCATCAGTTCTCGTGATTGACGATTGAGGACAAAACTTTCCTTGGACAAAAAAAAAACCCCGAGGAGGAATAATATACAGGATTTTTAAATCATAATTGTTATTCTTATTTGTAGTTTAATGAACAACCCTAACCCCATGCCTAAAAATAAAATGTCAAGCTTTAAAAAGGTGTAATTAGAATAGGTGAGGCCTGATGAACGTCTGGACTGGATCCTTAGAAAGACATGGGATTAATTGACAGATTTGTGTTTTAAGTTATTTTGGCAACAATCATTAAAATTCCGTAATATCCAATTTTTATGTTAAATTAAAATACTTAAAAAAAAATCTGCAATATGAGGCAGTGTAAAATAACTGTATATACGTAACGGAGTGTTCTTATCACTTTAAAATATTCTAAACATAGAGCACGAATAAAAATGTATTACAATTAGCTACAATTTGCAGAAATAATTAAACAAGTTCTAAACAAATCTTAGAGACAAGTAAGTGAAGGCAAAATATCTTTAAAACTAGAAAGATTTACGTCGTTTCGGCCAGGTACAAATATTTGCAATAACAACTCTTAAAAATAAAAAGTAAACGTTGAAATTCATTGAACGTTAAACATACCTGTTTCTGTATTCTTTCTTTTGAATTTTATCCTTAAGGCCAATAAAACGTCCAAGGAACTGAAAAAATAATGTTAATTCACGATTTGTTGCATTTCAAACAGAAAATGTTCGGCAAGGGAGATAATCGATATTGACTTTGGGTTGTTGCCTTAATTTATTCATTTTGAATTTAAAAATACACACACTGGACTTTCAATAATTTCGAACCTCAAAATCATTTCAACTAAGAAATTATGATTTCAAACTTTTAAAATTGTAAACTTAATGTATACTTTAAAAACCATAACATGAGTTTCTTATTGTGTACATCAACATTAGAAAAATTATTGAATTTTATATTCCCTTAAATATTTTTCCCACACAAATTTTTATAAATAAAAACCCTGATATTTTAAATAATCATTTCTAGTTCAAGATTGAAAATTAAATTGAAAACCCAGAAAACAAACATGCTAGACATACGCAATAGTACACATTACACAAATAACAATTCATTTCATAAACCTTTTTTTTTTTAATTCCATCTTTTACCATTTTAATAAAATTGAAATGATAAAACCTTCTCGGTGTAACTTTGATCTTTAACCCTGTTTATGAGAAATAAAGTATTTCCGATTGCGCTGTTATTCATTGCCATAGAGAAACAGTGGCCCGAATTAATAAGTTGTATAAAACCAACTAAAATTAGGATGAAGGTAAAAACTAGTCAAATTTAATAAAAGGTGGTGACTGGTGGCGTGTTACAATACTTCATCCAATAATAATAACGATTGATTTATAAAAAAAGTAAAAAAGAATACTAGGTCTCATATCTAAAACAACATATAAATATGGCGCAGAAAGTCGGTTGTAGGGAATAAGTGTATATCAGCTTCTGCTAATCCATGAAGTTTCGTGGCCGATTGGTAAATGATGCTAGGCGTAAACTAGTCTCTCTCTCTCTCTGGCTATGAGGGTGTTAGTTTGATTCTCACCGAAGGTTTACTATTCTGAGTGCGCTGTTATTCGTTGCCATAGAAACAGTGGCCCGAATTAATAAGTTGTATAAAAACAACTAAAATTAGGATGAAGGTAGAAACTAGTCAAATATAAAAGTGGTGTGTTACAATACTTCATAATATTAATAATAAAGATTGATTTACAATTGTTTTACTTTTAAATTATTATCTATATTATCTAAACTCTAAACTCAGTGAATCATTTTATTTTTACAGAACGTTTTGAAGTATTATTCACTTCAACAGCAGATTTGAAGAGGTTTTTTTTTTTTTAATGACTTTCGGAAATGTACCCGAATTTCGAATATTTTGCAAATGTTTAAATAAATGACAAAACGAAAAACAAATAAATGTGCATCTTTTCTCTCAAGGTACGAAATGATTGTCATCACCGCTTAGTGATTTCCTCTTTGTCAACAGACTAAACATTTACGCTATGTTTTTTTTCCTTAATGCTATTTTCTTTGTGCCATTTTTTCCATCTTTAACATAATTGTTATGAATTGTATGAATAATATAGAAATTGTGTAGATTGATTGAAAAATCATATAAAAACAAGCCGACCAAATTCATAAAAGAAAACATTGCCTACTTTCTCTACATTTATTTCGTTTTTCCTCATTTTCACATAAAATGGTAAGTAAAAAGTTCGATTAACATAATGAGTGTTAAAGAAGTGTGTCTATTAATCATTTAGATTTGCTACGCTTCTATAGCAACGATAGTCGTCATTGACACGTAATAAAAGAATATTTGTGTTTTCTTTTTTAAATCAATTCTCGTAATCAAACTGTGACGTAAGGTTGCGTTCGTTTTTTAAGAAGAAGCTATGGCATTTTTTAACATACCTATCTCATATCGCGGTGTTTTTTTTAACATATCTCATATCGCAGTGTTTATTTTTTAAACATTTAACTGAACTCTTGTTTAAATAACGCATGTATGGTCTGACTTTCAGGCTTGTTTTAAACCAAATCTGTACTGTTTTCTCTTTTTGAGTTTGCTACAAAAAATACAATGGTAAATGTGTAACTTCTACAATTCTTTTTGATTTGGCCCCTTATACAATGATTGAAGAAATTAGTCAAATTATTTTAACTTAATTGTGCAGACTTGTGTAGTTTAGTTTCTTTTTAAAAGTTTTATTTAAGATATCAACGTGTTTAGATTCTTTCTTTCGGAAGATATTTTCAGCTTTTTCAAGTAAGTACTTACTTACTTTTCCTGTAAAGTTGATATCACTTTTCTTAATCCATCAAATGAAAGTATAAGAAATTAAATTTTTAAAACATGTTACTAAATTTTCCAGTTTAATGGAAGTGACAAAAATATCTGAATTTGTAATAATAGTGTATTGTGTGTGTGTATGTGTGTGTTGCAAAAGATTGAACAGTTGCATTCTAATAATGGGTCTAGAGAAATACTTTTAAAATAGGTTTTGCAATTCAAGCTAGTGCCTAGTCTTTGGAGATTCCAACTCCAGGTCAGCACCTCCCCATTGCATTAAAGGAGTGGGTTTTTGTCTCTACCCACACATACATGTGTGGGACTCCGTATTAAACTGGAATTGTGTTGTATTTTACTCATGGAGAGGCAAGAAAATACTAGAATAGTCTGGCACAAGGCCACCAGTGTGGGAAACAATGTGGATCAGACTCACTTCACTTATAATGGTCTTCAAGACAAGCTTGCTAACCACTACTCCATGGCAAGAAAGGCTCTATGACAAGTGTTTAGTGGTAGGAGAGACTTCTTCACAACAGAAATATTGATTTCCAACATCTTTCTTACCCATGATTGAGGGGAATTTTGTCACTTTTGCTAATTTTCTTTCTTAAAGAAAACCTAATGGTCTGCTTATTAAATTAGAGTAAGAGATTTATTTGGTCTTTTTCTAGAAATGGTGAAATTTCGGAGTAAATCCTCTCCACACAAACATCCCTCTGTTAACAAATTTAATTCATTTTACAATATATTGCAGGAATGTTGTAATTTCGCTTTGAGATTGAATAGGCATGCAGTGCTGATGTTGGTTATCCATCCACACACTCAGATGTTTTTCTATTTCTTCCATCATTGAGCTGCATTTCTTACTAATGTATTGCACAGAGGTTGTACTTCCGAACCAACAGAGTGTTCAAAATTTGAATTTACATACAGGTTTGTTTGTATCTTGGGAAAGTTTGTAAATTGAACGACTGTGAGTAGAGGGGAATCAAATGGCGCTAACAGATAATTTCTTGAGGTGTTTTCAAATAAGTTCAAAGAAAACCCTATAAAAGGAGTCTATTACTACTGATAAAGCCTTGTTGTCCCATTGGTTTTGGCAACATATGGAAAAGAACTCTTTATTTTTCTCAATTCTCATGAATTTCTGGATGACCAAAACTTTGAACTCTCTGTGAGTAGCATATATTTGTAACATGAAGCTATTCTATAAAACTTCAATCTGCTAATCTTGCTATTAAACATTTATGGTGTTTGTTTTGTCAACAGCTGTAAATCACTGGATTGTGCTGGATAAATTCATCTGAACAAAATGTAGCTGAACCTGTTTGAATATCTGGTTATCTGTTGTATAGGTTTGTACTCATGTTTATTTAAAATGATTATTATTTTGGGAAAATGTCAATTATCTCATTCAAAATCAGATTTTTTTCTTTTTATGTTTGAAAACTTGCCTGCTATTTCGAACATTTGACACTAAACAAAAAATAAGATAGGAAAATCTTTTATAGATATTTTTTTAATTATTAAGTACTTAACATGATAAAATAATGTTTGCCATTTGATGATTTAGAGATTGCAAAATCTTGATTTTTTTTTTTTTTTACTCGTGAAGGAATTCCAGAGAAGTAATAAATTGTTCATATGACCAAAACATTAATATTTGGAATATATTGCAAATATAAACATTTAAAATTAGTTTATTAAAACTGAGTATAATCTTATTTATTCTTTTATTTCTTTCATGGAGGTTTTGGCATGAAAAGATATGTATGCTTAGTATCTTCTATGTGATATAAATTACTGAGTATATGAAGTTATTGGTAAATTACAATTTAGTGGGTATCAATGGAGCTGATCTGATTATGGATGATTCTATTTCAAAATTTGGTTGTCTGTTATAGAGATTTATACTTCATCTTATTTGAGATAACTGTTGTATGTTTTTCTGGAAAAGTGTTAAATATCTCAGAATCAGATTCATTCTTTGTGTGTTTAAAAGACTTTGCATCTATTTTCACCATTTAAGATTAAAAAACATATGAATATGGTAAAAAAGTTTAACACTAACTAATTTCTGAGGTGCAAAGGAGACATTGAATTCTATAGTTAAATGAAGGAAGATAAAAGAAATGCTAAATTACTTATATAAGAAGAAAATTCTTGTATGCATCAAAATCATATTTAATTTTAAATGAAAACATCAGTATTAAACTGAGTTAATATAATCTTATTTTTTCCTTTGTTTTTCATAGATTTCCTGGCACATAACGATATACCTGGTATCTTGTGAATCCTATATAAGACAATGAATTTGAATGGATCTCAATGATGGAAAAGTATACTAAAGGAAAATCTTGTTATTGTGAAACTTGTGGATCTACATTTTCAAGCAGTTCCAATTTAAAAGTTCACATGCGAACACACACTGGAGAGAAACCATATTCTTGTGAGGTATGCAAAGCTGTATTTTCACTAAAAGTAACATTAAAAAACCATATGCACAGACACACTGGAGAGAAACCATATTCTTGTCAAATTTGTAGCTCTGCATTTTCCCGAAATTCATATTTGAAAATGCACATGCGGACACACACTGGAGAGAAACCATATTCTTGCAAAATATGTAGATCTGCTTTTGCACTGAAGTCAAATTTACAAGTTCACATCCGAAAACACACAGGAGAGAAACCATATATTTGTGAAGTGTGTGGATTTGCATTTTCACTAAGATCAACACTGAAAAGGCATGTGCAAACACACACTGGAGAGAAACCATATTCTTGTGAAATTTGTGGCTCTGAATTTACACAAAGTGCAGGTTTAAAAGAACACATGCAGACACACACTGGGGAGAAAAAATATTCTTGTGAAATATGCAAATATTCATTTGCAAGGATTTTAAGTCTACAAGCACACATGAAAACACACACTGGAGAAAAACCATATTCTTGTCAAATTTGCAGCTCTGCATTTTCCCGGAGTTCATATTTGAAAGCGCACATGCGAACACACACTGGCGAGAAACCATATATCTGTGAAGTATGTGGATGTGCTTTTTCACTGAAGTCAAATCTACAAGGACACATTCGAAAACATACAGGAGAGAAGCCATTTACTTGTGAAGTTTGTGGAACTGCATTTACGCTAAGAACAACATTGAAAAGGCACATACGAACGCATACTGGAGAAAAACCATACATTTGTCAAATTTGTGGATCTGCATTTTCACAAAATTCGGGTTTGAAAGGACATATGCAAACACACACTGGAGAGAAAAAATATTCTTGTGAAATATGCAAACATTCATTTACAAGGATTTTAAACTTGGAAGCACACATGCAAACACACACCGGAGAGAAACCATATCCTTGTGATATGTGTGGATCTGCATTTCCACATATTACATACTTGAAAGCTCACTTGAAAAGGCATATTGGAGAGAAACTACATTCTTGTGATATATGTGGATCTGCATTTTCAGAAAAAGCAATTTTAAAAAGACACATAAATACACACACTGGAGAAAAACCCTTTTCTTGTGAAGTGTGTGGATCTGCATTTTCTCAGAGTTCAACTTTAAAAAGGCATATTCTAACACACACTGGGGAGAAACCATATTCTTGTAAAGAGTGTGGATCTGTATTTTCACGAAGTTATGTTTTGAAAAGACATATGCAAACACACACTAGAGGTAAAACACTGTCTTTAAAAATAGGTGATAATTCATTCTAAATGTTTTGTGTTTATAATTGTGTTGATTATGTTTTCCATTTAATATTCTAGTAGAATCTATATTGCACATTGACATGGAGAGTGAACATGTAATATATATTCTATGAAAATCAAAGAAATTGGCCGAGCATGGGGAAGGCCTTTGTCCAACCACAGACTTTAAATGGTTGATTAATGATAATGACACTGCAGGTTACTTTACAGTGGAAATATTAGAAACTGTCAACATAGGTTTCTTCAGTTTTTAAGATGGTCTGGCTGGCTATGTATATATTACTCATACAGGCTGCACCAATGGAGCTAGAGGGCAGAACATTTACTCCTTATTATGTCTAGAAAAAACATTTTTTTTTTGTTGAAAATTCTACTCCTAAATAGGTTTTTAGTGGAGAGAGGGGGTTCAATTTGCAATCTAAGTTTATGCTAAATTGATCCCTTAGTTTGTGTCTGGCAGCATTCAAGTTTGTTTTTTAAAATTTAGACTTTTTTAGTGATCACTGCCCAACAAAAGGCAAGAGAAGTAACTTATTCATTGATCATCCATTTTCCCAATTTCTTAATAGATCACCCCCAAAATGGCATGCTGCCAAAAGTCATTAGTCACGTGATGGTTTTTATTGAGTGACTAACCAGTTTTATTAGTAGTCTTTTCTAATTTTCTGCTTATCATTCTTACATATTTCTGTGTAAATCTTTTAGAAATTGTCTATTAAAGAAACTTAAAATTATAGAATTTAACAGAACAAAGCAATAAGATTTTAGTATAAAAGGTTTTTTTAATGGTATGTTTTTATTCATTATTGTTATCCCAGAAATATTCATAATGGATATGAAATTTATTTATATAGTTATCTACTATAATGATAAACATAGAAAATATAGTATTGACATTGGCTGAAAGAATGTTTTTTATTTACTTGTTTGAGCCAGTGATACTTTCATGTTACCTTTTTATAATTAAAAATAAAGAACCAGAAATAAATTCAACATTATATCTTTCGAAAACATTTTCTCTTCAGCATTAATTCTTTCAAGCTCATTTATCTTTATTGTTATTTCTTATTTGTTAGAGATATAATAGTTCAGACAGAGTGAAATGTATTGTCCTTTGTGGATATGCATAACACAGAATTCTTTTTTCTTTCAATATAAAACAATATAGCTTCAATCCCTACTTGGTAGTTAAGAACTCGTTGACAATAGTTTTTTGAAAATTCAAAATTAAATACACATTACTGAAAATACTACATTCAAGTAGTACTTGCTTTTTTGTGTGAAAATTCTTTATATCTTCTCAGTTGAATTGAATTGCAAAACAAAAATCTCAATTCTAACTTGCACGCCTTTAACTAAATTGTATTAAAGGAAGATTCAGCAATGGATGTATGGTTCACCTCAGATCAAACAAATACAGTTTGTTATCATAAATGTTAAGATACTTGCAAAAGAGAAGTGAAAAATCTGTGGAAACATTAAAATAAGCAAAACATTTACAAGATTTTTATTGTTCAGACAATTGAATCTCTATAAATATTTGGATATAATGAATTTTTTTATGAGATGAAAAGTGTTGTCCTTTGTGGATATGCCTATCAGAGACAATATACTAGATTGACACATTTTTATTTATAATGTTTCTTTAAATATAAAGTACAGTAAACCCTCGCTATAACAAACTAATTGGGGGAGTGGTTTGTCTTTAAAGCTGAAAGTTCTTTATTTCTGATGGTTGTGCCTCATTTGGTAATAAGAAGTAAGTTCGGTAGTTCACCCATTTAATGAACATCATTTGGTAAATCCAAAGGCAGTTCGGTTGCCACTCGTTCTATTTTTACCTTGCCTTACACGCTTGTATCCTATCAGTCTTGGCAAGCGAACAGTTGGTGATTGGTTCTTGCATTCATCAGACTTTGTTCGTTAAATAAGAAAAAAGTTTGGTTCTTTGCAGGAAGACGGGTCCGGAGATTTACCAAAAAATTGCTTACAAAATAACACTGGTGCTACAAAAAAAGTATTCAGGGTGAAAAAAAGATTTCATAATCATATTCATTTCTGAGAGACAGTGTTCATTACTGTTTTCATTTTAATTTAAACAAACAATATTTTACATACTAAACACACAATAAATTTATTAAAAAACTGCAAACAATAATTTATTCTAATACAACACAATTTATTAATTAACAATACTTTCATACAAAACTTAATACACAATTCTATCATTTTCATATGAATTTTCATATTTATTGAAACATGAGACATAGCGTACATGTTTTCATTTTAATTTAAATTTTTTTCATGAATTTTAATTTATTTTGAATTTTTTTTATTGATTTTAATTTTTTTGTAATGTTTTTTTTCAATATCTAAAAAACAAAAACTGCTATGATTTTTATAGTGAAAAGAAAGTATCACAGATATTATATACCATGTCGATGGGTTTCTGGCAGTTTTGATATGCCACAAACTGCGCGTGAGTCTCATGGAATTTGTTCGCGACAGGAGTGAAGCAATTCTGCTGAAATTGATTGAAAAATATATTCTGCAGATTACCATTACACACTCGGACAAATTTCTCTGGCGACAGAGATATGGTGACAATGCCTTTGAAAATATAATGGCACAGATAGCTGAAAATACCCGACGCTTTAAAGTTTTTTTTAAATAAATCAAATTAAAATAAAAATATTCAAATTAAAAATGAAATAAAAATGATTAAATTTTGTATATGTAAGTATTGTAAATTAATAAATTGTTTTGTATTAAAATAAATTACTGTTATATAGTTTGTTTGCTTTGTAGGTTTTAATAAATTTATTGTGCATTTAGTCTTCCCACATAGTTCGTTATGGTCCACGTGTTTACCGCATTTATTGAACTTCATTCAGTCAGTTCAGATGGATCCACGAGTTCATTAAAGCTGAAATTTGTTATATTGAAGTTCGTTATAGCGAGGTTTTACTGTAATGTAGCTTTGGTCCTTCTTTAGTAGTGTAGAACTTGCTGAAATAAATTACTTGAAAATGCTGCAGTCTGGAAGGCAGATTCAGCAGTGTATTTGATATGTGGTACATCACTTGCAGTGTTGCCAACTCAAAAAATATTTTCGTGCTATTTTGACTGCCAAATTGCACTAAATTTTTAAAAATTAGCCAAAAATGTCCAAAACCCACCAAAAATAGCTTCAAAATGTCCAAAATGTTTAAGTGTAAACGCTACAAGAAACATGCTGAATCAAGCACAAAACATGCTAAATCGGCAACACTGAATGTATCATCAGAAATATTAAGATATCTGGAAATGAGAAGTGAAAATTAGTGGAAAGTTTCTAGAGGTGTTTTCTCTCGACAACTTCAGATTTTCTACTGACATTTCATTGCTGTTTTGTAATATTTAAATTAGCAAAACATTTACAAATTATTAGTCTTGTTTTTATTTCATTTCAAACTGTTTGCAATATTCAATAGAATCAACTTGAAATTTAATTTGCAAATCTGATGTTTATATAATTTTATATTTTAGCAATTAAGAATTTTCTTCTGAGCCAACTTTTTTGGAGAATCCTAAATATTCTAAGTATTATGCAAATGTTCAAAATTCAGTAAGTGTAAGTTCATTACACAGGGCCGACGGACACCCGTTAATTTGCTATGTGTTCCTTATTTTTTCGAAAAATGCTTCAAAAAGCTAGCTTTAAGATTACAGAAAGAGTAAATAAACCAATTATCCCCTTCAATTATTTTTTGCTAGTTCATAGGTATATAATAGACCTATCCCATGTCTCAATTTCAATTTGATAAAACAAAGAAAAATAAACCTTAACCTCTAGTTATCTTTGATTTCAAACGCACATGGTTGTTTTAGAAATGTACGATTTATCATTGACTTTTTAAAAATTTTGAATTGAAGTGTCTTTGCTCGAGTGAATTGCACGGAGAAAGTAAAACTCAAAGAAATTGAATATAAAAAACTCAATTATAATTTTTCAGTCAATATGATTAATAAAAGAAAAAGTCTGTGGATGACTTGAAAAATACATTGAGTTCTGACAGATTTTAAAGCTTTATTTCAAAAATTCTCTAAGCAGCCTTTAGTTCATAATTATCTTCATCAATTAGATATCTGAATATCATCATATATCCATCAATTAAATAGTGCACTTTTTACAATAGGGGTGTTTTCCCGTGACCTAAAGGGCGTGGTCTAAAAAAATGTTTTCCGCTTTGCTCCTAGACCCCCAATATGAATTTTGTTCCAACGGCCCTGTTACACATGCACACAGTTCAATGTACTTATGGCAGCAAATTATTATATACTAGCATAGTACCCATAAAAAATGATGGGATTATTTACACATTGATCGGTACTTCTGCCTTGGATCAGAGTATCTGTGCGCTCTGCCTAGGATCAAAGTGTCACACCCAGGCCCTCTGGCTATGATCAGACTGTAGTATCTGTGCACTCTGCCTAGGATCAAAGTATCTCTCTCCAGCACATCTAGGATCAGAGTGTAATATCTTTGCACTCATGGAAAAGTGTTACACACAAAAAAACTATAGATAGATACATAGCATTTTATATGTGGAATATTAAATAAATAGATATTCTCATCTTTCCCTGTTAGTTGAAGTCAAATGTGAAGAACAAGGCTCAATTCTGACTTGCCTGCCTTTAACCAAATTGTGTAAAAACATATTGAGCAATGTGTTTGATACATGACTAATTTCAGTTTGCAAACAAATCCAGAAAGTCGGCAGAAATGTTAAAATACCTGAAAAATACAATTGAAATTTTCTGGAAAAATTTCTCGTGTTTTGTCTGTGTTCGAATCAAGAAAGCATTTACAAAATCTTTCGTTGTGATTTATTTCTTCTTTCCTATTGTCTCAAAATATTTAAAATAATCAACTTGAAATTTTGTTTACAAATATGATTCATGCTTTCTATTATTTATCTTAGGTTGCTAAGAGTTCCATGTGAGCAAGATTCTATATATCCTGCAATTGCCATCTCAAAATGTTAAATTCAATAAATCCATGTGTATAACACATACATTCGTCAGCTAATGTATTTATGAGAAGTATTTGGAATTTCTTAATTATTATTTTTTGAAATTATTAGAAAAATTTTCTGTGTGTTGACAACTAACATTATCCATTATCTCATGCCTCTACTCTTTTCTCACCCTTTGACTTTATCTTCTCATTCTCTCTCTTATCCCTTCTAATCTGTGTTGCCTGGCCATGTTTTTATCTTGAGAAATGAAGGAATAAGGAATGCACTAATATTTTCTACTGCATCCTCTCTTTATATTTCTTTTGCTCTATCTCTCCATAAAGAATTTTAATGTATCGCAGTGTTTACACCTTTCCATTGCTGTTGTATGAATATGGGGTGAATGTCCTGGGCCTGGATAGAAAGGAAGGACTCGAAAGTTGTTTGTAAAAATATGTGAACATATTTTTATTTCTTAAGTTATATTTTGTCGGCCGGAGAATGAAGAATGGGAGAGAGATAAGGGTGACGATAGACCGTTCCCAACAGGGGAACTTGGTCTTATGCCTTCCCAGCCCTGTCAAAAATCACCTGTGTGGCTTATGTTGGGAATGAGACAAGCCAATATTATATTATTCTGCTTGTTCGTATGTACGATCATTGTTTTTCTACCTTGGATCAGACGGTAGTATCTGCCTGATCCCTGGCCCTTCAGAGCTGCAATCAGTTATACTTTTGACCAAGAAACCTACATGATCATATTAAGCGGAAAGTGAGAGGGGTGTGAAGGAGGAAAGGTAGGAGGTAAGAAAGCTAGAGAAAAATGAAAAGAAAACCAAGTGAAAGGAAAAATAAATATATATAAGAACCTAATAAATTAACAGAAATCATTTTAAGAACAATGAAAAATTCAGTAATAATTCAGAAGGTTAAGAGCTTGCTGAATAGTTAAGATGAGGGATGATATACACAACAAAAATTGTAAATATTTAATCAAAATATTTACCCATTTGAAGCAATAACCTTTTTCCAATGATCTTCTAATGATAACATGCCATCTCTATAAAATTCTTTAGGTTCACTAGCCACAAATTAGGTAAAACTACAAATTATGGCTTCCCTATTATTGAACGTTTTGAAAAGATGATAATCTGTAGGAGAAATGTCAGATGAATATGGAGAATGATGCCAGACTTTATATCCCAATTCTCTAAGCTTAGCTACAGCTAAAAGGTGTGGACTCAGGAACTGTCATGGAGCATTTCATTCAGTTCATGTGACACCCATTTCCCAACTTTTTAAACTTTCCTATTGCTTTTAGATGATGTGATATGGTAGCTGTTGAAGTCAAAAAGTACCTATTAAGTGCATTAACCATTGTTCATTGGTTGTAGGTCATTGGTGTTGATAATTCTCCATCATTTAGAACAGTTTTCAGTTTCCCTTGAGATTTATTATTGGTATCCATATTTCCAGACCTAAACCTATTGAACCAACACTGAACAGTTTGCACTGTACTATTGTTCACTCCAAATACTTTGTTGATGTTATCAGCAGGATTATGTCCCGATTTAAAATCATATTTGAAAATTAGTCTAACTTCTTGCTGTTAAGGGCTAAAAAACCTCCAATATTAACAAATTATATCTTTATTCATATTGAATCAGCAATAAAAATGCAATTACATTAGTAAATCTTTCACTTTTAGCATTATTCACTATGGTGTAAAAAAAAAACCCAACATTTTATGAGTAACAACCCTTAAAAAGAGTCAAAATGAAATGAAACATAAACATAATATTTTAACAAATTGGGATATTTCTTTATCTCTTTTTACTGCTGGGCAGGAATTTATTTTGAATATTTTAGTGAAAAATGTCACCTTTTTCCTTTAGATTCCAGTATATTATCAAAGTCTATGCATGACATCATATCAGCAAATATATCTCATCAGCTGTTCCAGGATAATTATCGTTTTTACTACCTTCCTCACCATCAATAAATTGTCTTGAATCATATTAGCACCCGTCAAAAATGATGAGATTATATATGGATTGGCACTTCTGCCTAGGATCAGAGTATCAGTGCACTCTGCATTTTGGATGCTCATGCACCTCAAGAACCATCTCTTTATTGATGGACACCATTTCTGCAATCATCGATCATTTCAAATGATGTTTGATTCTTTGAACATTCTTGATGTGGATGGGTATCCACATTCATCATCTTCAACATTCTTTTGACCGTCACAAAATCTCTCTCAAACACACATGTACGTGACATGCATTCTTTTCCCATAAACTTCAGTTAGCATATGAAAAGATTCTGTAACCATTTATTCAATTTCACCAAAGATTTCAAATTGATGTGTTGCTCGATTTTTGAACTGACAATTTTTACGACAGGTCTACTTCAAGCGAGGGATGCATAAGTGAACTGAAGTCACAAGAGGATTGAAACTTTCAGTTGTCTATGCTTACCTATTGGTTAATGCATACTGGGTGGTTCCTTTGTGCGCACTGTTGTTTGATTTACATAAGCCCAGTTTAATTATTTAATAGCAACACCTTGTATGACTGATTTCATACTCAATGTAGAGAATACTTGAAGTTATTTTCTGAAATTAGTACTAAATGACATTCATTCCGATGAAGAAAACTATTTTCTCATGATACCAGGCCATAACATTCCAGACTATTAGAAACATTTTATTCCTAACTATAACATTTTTCTTGGTAACTGCATATAAACTTCCTGGTCACATACTTTTTGTGTATTCCAGTAAACACCAAGTGGAAGGCCTGATCCTACACGTCATCTCTTCTCTTTCACTGTTCAATTCATGATGGCGTCTTTAAGAACACCAGCTGTTGAGTGACCAAAGACGATAACTAAAAAAACAAACAATTCAATTCATAATTCACAACACCTCCAATCACTACTTAATAGTAATCATCAAAAAGGGAGGGCAGTCTGCGAATTTCAGGAACAGCAGAGGTCTCAGATGTACTGGGAGAAACAGTTGTATCGCATGGCAGAGAATCAGTGGAAACTTCAGATGTTTGAGGAACCATAGGAACCTCAGATGCTCTAACAACAGGAACAATAGGCACCACTACCTCAGTTGACTTGGGTGGAAGCTTCTGAAGTTGATCTACGTGTTGTCTCATTAGGTTTCCACCCACTCTTATTTCATAATTTACAGCCCCTAGCTGTCGTTTTATAGTGCCTTCCACCCAACGTTCACCAACTCAAAGATTCTGTGCCAGAACATGATCGTCAATACCAAATTCACACAGTGGATGTAATATTCTTGTCCTACTCATATTGACTCCCTTGAACTATATGATGTGTATCGGGTTTTCAGTAGGTGAAATGCTGTACATAACTAACTTTTGAACAACAATTCAGCAGGAGTATCTTCAGTTGTTGAATGCAGAGTAATTCTGAAAGAGAACAAGAACCTGCTGACTTTAGTTTCAAGCATCCCTCTTCCGTCCACTTTCATCTAAATGTCTACAATAATTAGGAACATATGGACCGGCAAAATCCACATGCACTCTTTCCCAGCTATGAATTAGAGCTTTATTAGGACTATTTTGACTCTGAATGCATACTTCACAAGCCTGGCATATCATTTCAATATCAGCATCCATGTTTGGCCACTGCACATAGCATTGAGCAAGAGCCTTCATGCATACTATTCCTACATGGATCTGATGAAGCTCTTGTAACACCTTCAACCTCAATTTGGGAGAGATAACAACCTGACTTCCGCACAGTATCTCACCATCTTCACAACTTAATTCATCTTGCTTGTTAAAGTATGGTGATAATTCAGCAATTTCAGTGTGATTTCCTCAGCCATTCATGATCAATTCATGTACCCTACTCAGTGCAGGGTCTTTTCTGGTTTCTGAATGTACTTCATCTACAGTCACAGGGGAATTAAGTAAATCCATCATATACACTCTATTTACTAAACTTGAACAAACCTCCATGAGGACATTAACAGGGAGACGACTAAGACAGTTAGCATTTCTATTAGAGTGTCCAGCGCGATACTCTAATTTATATTCATAAGCCGCTAAGAATAGTGCCCATTGTTGTACTTGGGTGGCAGCAAGAGGCGGAATTGACTTGTTTTCTGCAAACAGTCCCAGGAGTGGTTCATGATTGGTGAACAGAGTGAAAAAATTGCCATACAAGTACTAATGGAATCTTTTGACAGCAAACACAAGTGCCAGCCTTTCCTTTTCAATATGGGCATACTTTTTCTCTGTAGCGGACAACATACGTGATATGTAACACACCAATTTTTCGCTCCCATCATCCATTTTATAGGCCATCACAGCTCCTATTCCATAAGGAGAAGCATCTACATGTACCAGAATCGGTTTGGAGGGATCAAAATGTGTCAACAAAGGCACAGAACACAACATTTTCTTGGTAGTTAAGAAAGCCTTTTTCTGATCTGCACCCCATATCCAGGCTTTCTCCTTCTTTAACAAGCGATGCAGTGGCTCAATTATAGTTAACAATTTGGGAAAATGATGATTATAGTAATTCAAAGCCCCAAGATAGGCTTTCAACTCAGTAACGTTCTTAGCAGTAGGGGCCTCTTGCATTGCAGCAACTTTCTCTGGAAGCAGAGTTATACCCTCTTGAAAAGCAACAATACAGAAAAGAACTTTTCCAAGATATACCATGATTGTTTTGCCAAGTTTTAACTGAGATACGCTTTTTAAAAAAATAGCAAACCACATATTTAAAAGAAAAATGATGTAACATTGTAGGAGTTTCAACACTTCATTGAAAAGAAGAAATTTGAAGTATGTGAAAATACAGATCGCCCTACCTTACAAAATTAGGTTTCTTAAGTGTCTATTCACAAGGATATTCTTGAAACTAAGCATTCAAAAATATTCTAAAATTACTTTGAGACTGGTGAATAGATCATGATACCATTTACAGCAAAAATAGACTTACACACACCTTGAGAGTAGTGTTTCTTGCCAATATGAAATTCTGAAGAATGTGTATAGTTACAAATTTTATGAACATGTTTTATTTCCAGAGTGTGTTGTGATATGTTTTTTCAAACTTGCACTAGCTTTAAATGCAACTCCACAGTCTTCACAACAATAGCGTTTCTCTCCAGTATGCTTTCGTATATGTCGCACCAAATGTGATCTCTCTGCAAAGGAAGATCCACATACATCACAAGAATAGGGTCTTTCGCCAGTGTGTGTTCGAATATGTGCCTCCATATGTGACTTCTGTGAAGAAGAATATCCACATACTTCACAAGAAAATGGTTTCTCTCCAGTGTGTGTTCTCATATGACGCAACAATTGTGACTTCTGTGAAAAGGATGATCCACATATTCTACAAGTATGTGGTTTTTCTCCAGTGTGTGTCTGGATATGTTTTTTCAAATTTGAATTGTCTGAAAATGCAGCTCCGCACAATTCACAATTATATGGTTTCTCTCCAGTATGCGTCCGAACATGTTGCACCAAATTTGACTTCCATGAAAAGGAAGATCCACATATTTCACATGAATATGGCTTCTCCCGAGTGTGTGTGTGCATATGTTGTACCAAATTTGACTTCACTGAAAAGAGAGATCCACATACTTTACAAGAATAGGGTTTCTCTCCAGTGTGTGTTCGCATATGTGCCTCCATATGTGACTTCTGTGAAAAAGAATATCCACATACTTCACAAGTATATGGTTTCTCGCCAGTGTGAGTTCGCATATGTTGCACCAAATGTGACTTCCACAAGAAAGAAGATGCACATGCTTCACATTTATATGGTTTCTCTTCAGTATGATCTACAATATGTGACATCTCTGTAAAGGATGAGTCATGCACTTCACAAGAATGGGACATTTTCCTTGTGTGAGTTTCCAGGTGTGTTTTTAACTTTAACTTAGTTGAAAATGCAAATCCACAAATTTCACAATGATAATTTTCTTCTTTAGTAAATTTATTCATGTTTTCTACAATAAGGCCACCAATAAATTTTTCAGCTGTAAAAATCCATGTTGAGAAAGGATTTTCATGTATGTGCCCAACTGATTTTCATGCTGTAACATCTGCAAAGAATAAAGGTGAGAAAGAAAACAATATATTAAGAAAAAACAGATTAACTCAGCAAATGATTGCAAATACTCATGATTAGGATGCAATAACATTCATGATCTACAATCTGTAATTTCTCCTACATTGCATTTATATACAATTCAAATAGATAATTTGCTGATTCAGTCAATGATATATTTTTTCATATATACACATTATTCTGACTTTTAAAGCACATCAGTTTCTGTTTGAATTTCTGAGATGAGGAATTATTCAAACTGGTGTCCTCATCTTGGTTATTATAGTTGCTATAATATCAGGTGCTTGTTGTATTCCGTAAAGTTCTCAGAATTTAAAACTGAGCCCTTTATTAAAACTACGGAGGTAGACTGTTCTCATTCCACTGTCCATGCTGGGGGATATCTCATATTTCCTAATTCATCTGTGTTAATTTGTCCTCCCATTGAACCAGAGTATATGGATTGCACTGCCAGACTGAGGGTTTGAACCAATGACCATAAACTGTATACACTTAACTAATGCTTATATCAACTAGGCCATTGTCCTGTAGGACAGTTAGGTGGTGTAATTTTGGAGCCTTAAACTTAATGTTTGTTCTTTCTTGGTAGTCATGAGTTCAATCCCTGGCAGTGAAATCCATATAATCTGGTTCAGTGGAATGAGCAGAAGTGGCACCACAAGGACAAATCAATAAAGAATTAACTAATATGAAACATCCCCTAGCATGAACAGTGGAGTGAGAACAGTCTACTCTTGTAGACCAAATAAAGTGTTCGGTTCAAAGTTCCAAGACATTACCGAATATGACAGGTACCTTAAGAAGGCTACAGGATACCATGTTTCAGCCATTGTGACTATAACAACCAAATGTAGGACACCTGTTCAATAACACATCAGTTAGGTATTAAAGTAACTTATATCTGTTACTATTTCTATTTCGAGTTTATAGATTTTTTAAAAAATCTTAAAATAAAAAAAATGTTTTAAAAAGTTGCAATATTTAACAATTAAGATATTTATAATTAGTGGGTATGCAAGAACATTTTTATAACAGTGTCATAAAAATGTTCTTGAAATTTTGAAAAAATATACTGTGCATGTTAATAACATGCACAGTATATTTCTTCAAAATTCTGCATCAATTACAAGATTTTGGGTGATTTACAGTGGCTAAGTAAGCGACAGAGCTGTGGAGCCAGAGGAATTTTGGATTACTGGAGTTAGAGTCGGAGTTGAGTAAATGTAAATTGCAATATTACTACTTGAAAACCCACCCAATAGGTTGGGTTTTGAACTACTTCCAGTGGAGGCCTAAATGTAAATAGAACTCCCCACAAAACTGTAAAATATTAACTTTTCAAAACTGACAAACTTCTTGAGGAAGCGAAGGTCATGGATTGAAAGCACAAAAAATTACTTGCAAATTTTTTTTCCTCTATTTTTTAAAATGGGTATTCCTTGGTTATATGGATGTAAAATATATTAGGGCATTATTTTTTGTTCAGTTTTGTCAGTGTTCACTTTACTTTCACTAACTAAGAGTGTGGGTAAAACAAAAGAAGGATAACTGACAGAAAAAAAAAGCTCAAATTGGCCCACGTAGGGTCGGAAAAAGAGAGAGAGCGACAATGCACACTGCTACTTGTAGTCCGGTGGGACCAACATTTTTGCGTCAACTCTAAAAATAAAATTGGCCCGCATGGGGAAACTACAGATTTCATGAGATGATGGCTCCACGTTGGCCCTGAAAAAAAATCATGAAGAGCCATCAAAGTATGCCAGGAACTGTTTATGATATGGCTGGGTGAATAAAATAATATAAAATAAATAATTCATGAAAAAAATATGAGGCAGAAAAGTTTTGAATTGTCCAAGTCAATCACTGAACCAGTCTGGCATTTTTATTGCGCATCCGTACATTAGATTAAGAGAAGCAGGTATTACACGCAAAATCAAGGAAGTGTCAATAAAAATGAAAAAAGAATTATGAATTAAACCTATACCCTAACCTCTTTTGCTTTTATTTATCACTTTTCTAATTCATGATAAGTTGTATTAAAACTTAAAAATTGCCAGTATCTACTTTCCAAAAATGGCGTCCCGACCTGGTGCCATTGACTTGCATAATCGAAAGCTTTTATGTCTTATTTTTGGTAAATTATATATATATATATATATAT
>VCCN01006885.1:9779076-9797600 GCA_006491835.1 Architeuthis dux
AGCGGCCTAAATCGTAAATGTGAATAAAGAAACTCCTGTCTACCATCTGATCCTTGTTAGTTCAGTCGGTAGAACAGCACCGCGTATAGGTGGCTTCCAAGGTGGACGCGGGTTCGATCCCCGCACAGAATTTGTTTCTTTATTCACATTTACGATTCAGGCCGCTCGTTTAGCAGTCGCTCACACCGACGCCGGGCAAATATAGGCTCTCACTAATAAATGTCATTATAATTATCATATATATATATATATATGCACACACATACATATATATACATACACACACACACGTCTCTCTCTCTCTCTCTCTCTCTCTCTCTCTCTCTCTCTTCTATCGTAAGCCAATGTAGGCCAATAATGCCGGTTCTAATTGACTCACATTTCTTTTTTTTTTACAAAACAATAATTTACATACAAAAAACATAATAACTTTATTAAAAAATACAAAACAATTTAATAACAATAATTTTATACAATATTCAGATAGTGCCTGGCAATCAATAAAATTCATAACAACTTTTATTTTTGTAAATTGAAGGCAAAATGTAAGGAAGGTGGTCCCGATTGCACTCGATGTTAAAAATGGTGTAAAAATAGAAACAATTTAACATTTTAATTCATACATTAATTCTCTAGTTTCTTTATATTTGTGCACCATTTTCATCATCAAGTGGGCGAGGGTATGGAACTTTACAGTCGGGACCACTTTCCCTACATTGTGCCAAATTAAAAATCAAGAAAAAAATACAAATTAAATTATAAAAATAATTAAAATTGAAAACAGGAACGTCCTGAGTATGTTTGAAATTGAAAAGAATGGGGAAGTTTATTTGACATCACTGATGTAAGATGTTGTAAGCAAATCTCTTGGGGCCCTGTTCATATGAAATTGCCATATATATATATATATATATATATTAATATCTGATTACTTATTCTTGAGAAAAAATGTATGTTTTCATACTTATGATGCCTTTTTACAAATTACGTCAGGTATCACAAAATTTTCAATCCTATCAACTTTGCATAATTTTACAGATAAAATTTAAACTATTCCTTTCACAATAGCACTTAAAATCACTCTTATCAAGGGCATTTTTAAGAGATATATTGTCTATTGTTGAAAAAGTCTTGTTATAAAATCTAAAAATCTAAATACAAAGATTCTACTTTGTGGAAATATGAATTTTTGTTTTAAAACAGGGATTTAAGGTAATGCGATGTCATATAATTCTTCAAAACATGAATGACCAGTAAGTAGTACTATAACTTTTCAAGTTTAATCTTCGTAAAAATGCACATCCACACCACAAAAATATTTTTTCAAATATTAATATGTTAAATGGCAGAGGAAGAACCTTCTGTAAAAAATGGCATCTCTCTCAGGTGTATTTGCATGTGTCTTTTTAGTCTTGAACTGGATACAAATGCTGATCCACACATGTCACAAGAGTATGGTTTCTCACCAGTGTGTGTTCGGGTGTGGATTTTTAAATATGATTTATGTGAAAAAGCAGATCCACATACATCACAAGAATATGGTTTCTCTCCAGTGTGTGTTCGCATGTGAATTCCTAAACTTGAACTGTTTAAAAATGTACATTCACAAATTTCACAAGAATATTGTTTTTCACCAGTGTGTGTCCGCATGTGTGTTTTCAGATTTGAACTCTGTGAAAATGCAGATCCACACACCTCACAAGAATATGGTTTCTCACCAGTATGTTTTCGCATGTGAATTTTCAAATCTGATCTGTCTAAAAATGCAGATTCACAAATTTCACAAGAATATGGTTTTTCTCCAGTGTGTATTTGCGTGTGTCTTTTCAAATAAGAACTCCTTTCAAATGAACATGCACACACTTCGCAAGAATATGGTTTCTCTCCAGTGTGGGTTCGCATATGGGTTTTTAAATTTGAACCCTTTGAAAATGCAAATCCACACACTTCACAGGAATATGGTTTTTCTCCAGTATGGGTTAGCATATGTTGCTTCAAAGTTCCTGCTCTGGAAAATGAAGATCCACATACTTGACAAGAGTATGGTTTCTCTCCAGTGTGCATTTGCATATGGCTTTTCAGGAGTGAACAGTACCAAAAAGAAGATCCACACACTTCACATGAATATGGTTTAACACCTGTGTGTGTTTGCATATGTTTTACAAAAGATGATCTCTTTGAAAATGCAGCTTGACACATTTCCCAAGAGCAACATTCTTTTTCAGAGTGTGTTCGAACATGGCTTTTTAAGTTTGAATTGTCTGAGAATGCAGATTCACAAATTTCACAAGAATATGGTTTCTCACCAGTGTGTGTACGAACATGTCTTTTCAGATGAGAACTCTGTGCAAAGGCAGAGCCACATACTTTACACGAATAAGGTTTCTCTCCAGTGTGTGTTCGCATGTGTATTTTCAATACTGAATATTTTGAAAATGTATATCCACAAATTTCACAATTATAACTTTTTTCTTGAATGTTCTTTTCCATTTTTTTGGTATCAGGTCAACTTTAGGATGTTGATCCATACAAATTCACAATGAAAGTACAAATCACAAATCAATTTATTCTTGCTATGCAGGAACATCTGTGAAAAAAACAATATATATTTTTAGTTAAGGTATATAGTTTAGTTTATATTTGAATAAATTCATATAAGTTATATAGGATTACACTGTTTAGTATCTTGAATGTTATCAAAATGAAAATGTTGCTTGCTTTAACCTTGTTATTAATTTTTACTATTATTTCTTTCACCTTGTTTCTGTTGCTTTTTATTGCCCCTTCTAATAATACATTTTAAAAATATTGCTTTAACTTTATTTTATTTCTTTTAAATTGATGTTAAACTAATGACTTTTTTAAATGCACGTTTAGTGATAAACTCAGAAATAACCAAATGTTCCCTTGTTTTTTAAGACAATAACTAAATAAACTTGACAAATGAAGAGTGGCTTTTAAAAAAAATCATCAACTTTTCATTTTCCTGAGTAAACAAAATTTTACCATATTGTAACATACTAATAGAGAGAGAGAGAGAGAGAGAGAGAGAGAGAGAGACTTGCATGAAATGTCAAAACCATTTCATTTTTTGCCTCGTACCATATCAAAGGTGTATGTTGCAGTGAACAGAGTGCACAATAAGTCACTAGTAACTATCTAGAACTTTTTCTTATACAATAAGAGAATAATTCTGCTCCTAATTGAAAAATACATTAATTTTCCCAAACATGCTCAGAACAATGATGTCAATAATGCTGGAGCACCAATCTTAACACTGGAAATCAACATTTACAAACAGAACTAGAAAGCACTCATATAGTGCATATCTCTACCAACGTTGTATACTAACTAAACACTAAATGAAAATCAGTTCATACGTAGCTATGATGCAGGGGAGATAGCTGTGTAAGTTTTTTGATTTTCTATATTTTGGAATATTGTTTACTTCTCAATAGGTGAAAAAATATCTGTCAATCAAAACAAATTCCTGGATCCGCCCCCAAATGTATCCAATTCTTCCTTAGCCCATGGCCCACCCTTTCACAGAATTTTATTAAAATTCATGGAGAACTTTTGGAGATATTGTGATATAGATAGGCAGGCATGAGTGAATATGTATAACTCTTCCAACTTTGTTGTCTGAGCTAAATCAACCAGAGTTTTAAATCTGGTTGAATAACTAAATATAGCAAAATGATGAAAAATTATTTTCGAAGTATATTTTTCATACATTTTCATGTTTTCTTCTGTTTTTTTTTGTTTATATAAATTGACCGCTATTTCAAATTATGGGAGGTTGCAAACTGATGCTGATGACACAATGCACGTTTCTTTTGCACAGCACAACAGTGGTGCATTTTAATGTTGTAAATTCTATTGTATGTTCCAAATGTCTTCCGTAGTCAGCAGAAAATACCCTGTGTGTCAACTACCTTGGAAACGTGCTGATTGATAGTATTAAAAATGTTTTTTCATTTTTTTTTTAATGCAAAATGTTGGTCATTTTTAGTGCAGTTTAGTTGACTGATGAGAAAACTAAGTATTTTCACTAAAATTATTTGGATTTGAAAATAACTTTTTTTTGTAGATTTTTAACTGCGGATTTCTAAATTAAAAATCTTCTTTTTTTTACTGTCATCGATAATAGCGTCATTACTGATTTTTTTTTGCTGCATGTAGAAAACATTGAATTTATAACACTAACAGTTAAAATGTACGTTATAATTAATGAAAATAATTTTTTTTTGTTCAGACAAAAATTTGGGCTATTTTATTTCTAAAAAAAAACACTTAAAAAAATCGAGAACGGAATTTTTAAAATTTTGATTACGTTTTTTATTTTAAAATCAGGTGTCATTTCCTGATGAAAATGTTTGTCAATTTTTGTTCATACAAATAAGGGAGTAACCGAATACTTGAAGCGGTACTTTCGTACGACGGACGTAAAGTAACGGTCCAGTTTAGCATTATAGTTAAATAAATTGTAAATAGAACCCCCACTCTAAATTAAAACCTTCAAAAATAATTTTTTCTCAAAACGGACAAATTTCCGGATTGAAATCACAAACAATTGTAGAAAAAATGTTTTTCCTTTTTTTTTTAAGAAGTTTCGACTTTACCGAATCTTACCAACTTAAGATAATCAGAGACTTGAATCGAATATCATTGAATGCCAATGAGCCATGGCAACAGACGACAACAACAAACTAAAGCAATCAGTTCATCTTATTTTCAGTCAAGACACAAAGAAACAAGAGACAAAGAAACAAACCTGTATAAGTTGAAATAGAAATTATTTGACAAATTTACTGAAAACAATATCAGTCGTATTCCATTTTTAATGAGAAATAGAAAACAAACAAAAGGATAGGAAGTAGTAGGCGATGTTACCTTTGTTTTCAAGTGCTTTTTCCGAATTTTGTCGACTTGTTTAGGATTTCTCAGTCAATTTACTCAAAGTCTATACTGTTCGTTCAATTCATAACAAGAACGTTGGATCCATTTATAAATTATTATTAAAGAACGGTGAAGTTGAAAAGAATGTCACAAAGAAAACAACATTAAGTAACGGAAAAACAGGATATAAACATCACATTTAAATTAAAAGGAAATTGTTTAGCGGTGCTGAACAAAAATAGTCCCATTTGTGACAAATTACAGAGTTGATATTATTGTATATTCATTCAAACTCACGAATGGCTTGCTGAACTTCAGTGACACACTTTATATTTCCCCCATAATTAGTTTCAGAGCATAAAAAAAAGAAAGAAAGAAAGAAAGAAAGAAAGAAACTCAGAAACATTGTCAATTTCCATCACATTTGTTTTCCAGATAAATATCGGGTATAGCTCCATACAACTACTTAAATATCATTTTCAATTAAAATATCAAAATGTTGGCAGTATTCAAATTTCAAATGATACCATCCCGACAATCTGACAATCAACGTAAACAGACGTGGTCTTTTTCGAAGCTCTTAACGGACGTATGTGATTATTTGCTTATTTATCTATAAGTTTACTAGCTGAAGTACCCGTCTACGCCAGGTTAAGGAAGGAGTAAAAAAAAGTACTGAAAGATTTCCTTGACTTTTGACCCTTTAAAGGGGCAAAAAGTTTTCCTTCACTTTTAACCCATTGAAAGGTGGAAAAGTTTCCCTTCACTTTTGACCCCTTAAAAAGAAAAACTTAATTTTTGACCTCTTAATAGGAGAAAACTTTTAAGCCCTTGAAAGGGGGGAGACGTTTCTCTTCACTTTTGACCGCTTCATATTTCTTGTCACCTCACACTCCATCTTGAAACTCTTGATGATACACAGTCCAACACGTCTCAATTTTGACCAGCCACACACCACCACCCACCACTTACTATAAGAAACCCAGCAATTCTTAATCTTTGTTCAGTCAATCCAGATTTTGTTTGCCTAAACAAATCTATGGCTGTTCCGAATTTCGAGTATTTACGTACGCATTCATACACATTCATACTTACACACACACACTCTCTTCCCCGATCATCTTCAACAGACTACAAACACTTTACTAAGTAGAATACGAACACTTTAAAATGCATCCTTCCTTTTTCTGCTCATCAGCTAAGAACTACTTTTTGTTATTATCTCCTGTAATAAATATCTTATTATTATCATTGCAGAGTATTTTGCATTTCTTTAATCTCATTGCATTTTGTTACCATGTGCAAACTGCATTCCTTGCACATGCAGTTATTTCATTTCCTTTTACTACTGCAGAACAAACAGAGAAAGAAAGATATCTCTTATGCGCATCGTAACATTACCCTCTTTCTCTCTCTAGTCTCATCAGCACCCTAGCTTTACTTATGGGCAGTCAGACCCTTAAGGCTACTATAGGCATTACTACTGCTACTGCTACAGCTTCACTGTTAGAGAGATTACTACGATTCTTCCTCTTTTCTTTGTTATTGTTTTTACAGTAACTTTTAATGGAGTCAGAACTACTTAATAATAGGAGCTAGTTAGTTTACTATTAGTTTTACTTCCATCTCCATAATCATCCTATTTACACACCCATGTCTTATACTTACAACAACAGACATTGGGGAAGGTCTATGTCCAACAATGGACTTCATTATGATATGATGACGAGGGCCTCTTTGGCAAAGTATAAAGATGTTTACATTACCTTTTATTCTGACACCAAAGAGTATAGCATCCTCTGCTAAAGCCCTCCCGTATGAACCCACTTTTACTCATGCTTCAGAATTATTAATGTTTCACTGCATGTATGTAAAATGTGATGACTTGGGCTACGAAGGAAATCACGAAGTCAAACAATTTATATTAAAGACAATCTACCTTTTTTGTCTCTGTAGAAACACAAGATGAGCTGTCCGTTCTTTCAGTTGTCTGCTTTTTCTTAAGTATTAGCATTAGTTAGTGGTGTTAGTACTGGTTAGTAGCTGAAACAATAGAGAGGAAACATAGAATATAGTGTAGTTAGCATTTAGAAGATGTAGCTGATCTTTAGATATACTTGATTTAGGAGACGCCGAAATAGGTGTGACTAGCTTCGTTCACAAGTTGATTCTGATTGGTGAGACAAGTAGGATATACCTACATCAAAAACTAATTCTACGATCCATAGAATTTGGACAGTGGACTTGAAGTTTTCACGTAAAATGCTGAATACTTAGCTTAGCTTAGTGTAACTTTTTAAGCCCAACAGATACAAATTGGGAACATGCACCCTTTGGAAGCTGATAAAATTCCCTTTCTAACGATATATATATATCCATACTTTAATCAAGAATTAATTCTAGGATCCATAGACTTTGGACTGTGCACTTGAAGTTTCCTTCGTAAGATGCTGAATACTTAGCTTCACGTTTTAAGCTGTAACTTTTTAAGCCCAATAGCTACAAATTGACCGTTGGAAAGCTGAGGAAATTCTCTTTCCAACGATATATATATATGTATATATCTCCTATTAACTATATCCACAATTTTGTCTATAAAGTATACAGACACTTCCTTGTAAAATCATGAAATACCTATAAATTAATGTCTTAAACCCATGATATAGTCTTTTAAAGTACTCAGATATGTCAACTGAGAGACGAGATATGAAATTCTGTTTTGTTGGTGTATGCTGGCGACCATTTTGTTTTATGCAAATGATGTAGTTCTTCCCAACTCTTTTCTTGGGAACATCTTTTTTTGTGAAAGAGGACATCCTAAGGAACATTTTGGTACCCAAAATATAGAATCACGAGGGGGGGGTGCACGGTAGACCCTGCTGGCCCCCGGTCTATACTTATAGCGACTATTTGCAATCATTGCATGACGACATAGGACAGCGATTCCAAGATATTATTGCATTGTCTGTTCCAGTTTGGTATTGCAGCCCATTTGAAGTCCAAATAGTCAATTGCGAAGATGATGTGCAAAAGAATTAATAGAGTTACAAAATGGCAATTTCGGCCAGGCGCTTTTCGGACAGGTGTAACTATCTTTGCTTGTTGTGCGCTCATGTAGTTGTCTGTTATTCTACAGCCTACCTCAGATAATGAGTTTGGCCATTTTCTTTGTTTCTGGGCTGGTGCGTGGTGAGCGATTTTGACGATATTCAGCGCCCAAAAGATTGTTAGCGTTCGGTTTACTGGAATCAACAACGTATAGTTTCGTGTTTGTGTGGATTCCATTCCGTGCAATTTTAGCGTAGGTGAGTCCACGCACGGGAAGTGCCCGTGTGGACCCGTACGCGTTAGTGTTGGATGCATGCCTCTGAAACTTGGGTCGGTCCGGCATGCCATCGTAGTCCTGCCCAGTGAGAATGTTAACACTGGCACCAGTATCGACTACAAACGTTATTGGAGTCCTGTTTATATGGGCAGTAACGGCAGGGGTACTAGAATTTCGGACTCGCCTGTCATTGGCCGTTAAAACGGACCCGTCACTGGATGGACATGAGTTCTCTTAGTTGCAGGCCCGGAAATGCTCGGCGAGATTTGGTTGATTTGTGGCCTGGGGAACCTGCAGACCCGTGCGAAATGGTTCATCTTGTAACAGCTTCTACATTCCACCCCCTGACTGGACAGAAATGATGTGCTGTTGAGTTGTCACAGTAACGGCAGATGGCCGAATTTCCATCTGTTGGCACCACGTGGTGGCGAACTTGCTGAACGTGATTGATGACTGCTATGGCCGTCTCCGGACATCTCCGTGTTGACTCTGGCAGAAACATCTGCGCCGTTTCGTCTGTATCCGCTCAGATATTGCGTGCACGGCGTGTGTCTCCATGACTGAAGCCCGCGCATCTGCAAGCTCAGTGGCTCTTGCCTCGTCGTGCACTTGCTTTAAAGTGGAGTCATCTCTCAAGGCTCTGCGTCTGACCCGCGTGGAAGAGCAGCCTTGCAGAATTTGCGTCAGAATTTCACGTTCGACGTGTAGCGGTCAAATTCTGAGGGGGTCTGAATCGCTTGTCTAAACTTGAAGATCTCGTAGCACGTGTTTTCCCTCGGGGTAAAATACGCCGTCAGGGAACGTTTTAGTTTGTCATATTACACTGGTATTTGTACCCCATCGACAACGTGTGTCACTCCGAGTCCTTTGTCTTCATTTGTGAGGCTATTGATTATCTCATATAGTTCGTCGCCGGCGTAATGGAGACGCATGGCCTTTTTCCCCCCGTCGTTATCTACGTCCATGGCGCACAGTAGATTTTCGAATTTTTCAATCCATTTCCGCCATCTCACGCCTGTTGTGTTTTCTTCGTTGTATATTTGAAATGGTGAGAACGGAGGTAGAAAATTAGCCATCGTATGCTGAGGGGGTTATTCCTTTGTGTTTTAAGACGGGAGTTTCTGTCCTCGTCGCCAAAATGTAGTGTCTCCCAGCTCGTGGGAATCTCACTAAAAGGGAAGATGAAGCAAAGGAACAAGGACGAAGACAAATATGTTGTTTAACTGCTCACGCTCGGAGGAAGAGTGACTGGCACATTTTCTCCGCGTATGTGCTCTCTTTATTTTCAGTTAGCACGGCGCATGACCGTAAACTTACTTCCGTCATTATGGGCTGCGGCAAGGGAGGTAACTTGAGGTATTTATCTCCGTTAGTGTTAGCCCAACACAACAGATGCCACAATGCGGTATCGGCTTCACGACAAACAAGGCTTGTAGTATCATCAATGTATATTGAAGTTTTACCCCAATCTATGGAAGCACTTAATTGATTTTGCTTGTTTTCCCGACGTCAGTACCTTACTATCCAAAAGTAGAAGTAGGCTGTATATAACCAAACAAGGTGACTAGTTTACAATGGCAACAGCATGTAATAAAAACACATTAACAGTTAACAACCGTTAACATATTTTTATTACATGTAGTTGCCGTCGGCTTTCACTTCCCATTGTTTTATGGCTTTCACTTCCCACTGGCAAATGAACGTCCGCTGCGACCTCATGCTAGACGGAGGACAGAGTGCTTAAAAGCTGGACTGTCTGGCGTAAAGCCGGGTGTCTGGCTAACCTAAAATGCAGGCAGAACGAAAATCGCTATATGGCGTTGGGCAACAATCAATCCCTAATGTAAAAATGATCTACAATTGTTTTTAAAAAAATAAATAAATACACTACAATACATTAACAGATTAGATTAGGCCGAAGACCTTTGATCTGGTCTTTTGACTATGCCTATGTCTATTAGTTTTAAAGAACTTTAGAGAACGGGTGTTATTGGTAACACACTGATGTGGGTGGAATCTTCTGGTCAAGTCTGTTCTTGAAGGTTTGGAGTGTACTGGCCTCTACTACTGAAGTTGGAAGACTGTTCCATGGGTTTACCATACGATACACAAAGAAGTGCTGTCTAAGACTTTTATTGACACTGTTTTCTTTTAGTTTGAATATATGACCTCGAGTGGTGCTTTTGATTTCTATAACAAGGGTGTGATATCCCCCTGGCGACATAAGGGAGCAAACACCTCGAGTTACCTCCCTTGCCACAACCCATAAGACGGAAGTGAGTTCCCGGTCATGCGCCGGGCAAACCGGGGTAAAATAAAGAGAATCGCACGAAGTAGAGGGACAGATAGTCTCAGTAAACACCACATTTGTCTTTGTCCTTTGTTCCTTTGCTTCATCTTTCCCTTTCAGTGAGATCCCCACGAGCTGGGAGACACTACAAAGGGGACTGTCTACGTTGCATAATCCATGGGTGTATTTGTATGTCTCTATCATGTCTCTCCCGTCCCTCCTGTACTGCATGCTTGGTATTTTCTGTTTTACAAGTCTCTCTTCATAAGAGTTGTCATACATTCATGGCATTAGCTTTGTTGCTCTCTGCAAAACTCCCTCGATAAGATCGTTATCCTTTTGGTACCGTGGTGACCACACAGCATTAACAAACTCCAAATTAGAACGTACAAGGGTGACGTATAGAAGACAAATAAAACAATGTTAAGAACGATAAATATTTGATAAAGTAAAAAATTAATTGACTTTTTGTCAACTAAAAATAGTATGGACATAAAAATTGACGAAAGATTAACCGCTACATTTAGACGTCAATAATGAATACTAAAAAAACTCACCGATTGTGATGAATTGGGCTTCGAAGGAAGTCACGAAGTCAAACAATGGAAATGAAAAAGAACCTACTTTATTTTCTATGTAGAAAACACAAGGTGAGAAGTCCGTTCTTTCGGTTGCCTGTTTCTTCTTTAGTATTCGTATTAGTTAGTGACTTTTAGTAGTGGTTAGTGATTAAGAAGATGGTGTAATGTTCTTATTGTATCTATGCGTCTTCGTCGTTCTATCTGTAGTAGCTGTGTTAGATTAGAATGCGTTTTGATTCGTAATCGTGTTTAAGCGTGTTAAGAAAGGATAAACAAAAGAACACATGTTGATAAGAGCTATGCTTGAGCTGAACTGCGCCTTCCCTGTTCCTACTTCCGGTCCCGCTTCTGGGACCGGAAACGGAACAGGGGCTGCTGGGTGCTTGCTTAGGCATGTTTATTTATTTAACATAACATACATGTGTATAAACATTATAGATGGGAGGAAGAATAGAATAGAATAGTGTTGTTAGCATTAAGAAGATTCAGTTGATCTTTTCATATGCTGATTTAGGAGACGCCGAAATAGGTGTTTCTAGCTTCCTTGACAAGTTGGTTCTGACTTTAAAATTCAATATTCAGTGCCAGGTGTTCGGGGAAAATAAGGAATATGATTAGATTTGAGAAATATCTTGGCATTTATACATACAACTCACTTAACTCACTGCGCATATACAAAACAAAGTGAATACAGCAAATACAACACACGGCTACATAAGACACTCATTTAAGTTCATTGATGAGGAAAGCTTCCTACTATTGTACAAGTCTCTGGTACGTCTCCATCTGGAGTTTGCTTACTGCAATCTCCTTACCTGAAGAATAGAATCCGGAACAACATACACTAAGTATGTTGTTCCGGATTCTATAGACGTCTAGTAGGTCAGCACGTTTTCTTCTGTATTCAAGGGTCTTTAGATTAAGTTGTTTTAATCTTTCAGTATATGATATATCTCCCAGCCTCGGAATGGTCTTGGTGGCTCTCCTCTGTACTTTATCTATGGCATCTGAGTTGTACTGACGTTCATTGCTCAAAATGCCCTGATAAGAAAATGCTGACTTCTGTCTGCAGTAAAACCAGAGGACACAGCCATAAACTACAAATTCAGACCTCCACTGGTGTTAGAATTAAATTCTTCTCGTCAAGATTAGCGAACGCATGGAACAGCGTAAGTGAAAAGAACTCCTGCAACAGTTGGTTTTGGGGGCTCAATACAAGCTTCCCGAGGAAAAGGGGATGCTAGTTGGTGTCTCACTGAAAGCTTCTTCTTTATTTCAAATCTCCACTCTTTACTGATGGCCGTGGAATTGCGATAAAAAGCAACTGACATCAAGAAAGAAATACTAGTCAACAATTAATAATAATTGATAATGTTAAAAAGTTATTCAAAATTTAAACTGTTAAAATGTCTTACAATATTATGTGATTACATAAGTTGGAAAGGAAGTCTATTAACACTTCAAGTAAAATACAATCAGCCGTCACAAAATGTATTGTCACTTAAGGCGACAGCTTTCTTTTTATAATTCTTGCTGATAATGTTTGATATCAATATTGTTATGGTACTGCTGATACTCGCAGCGTGTATTTTGGGGTTTAGTGGAAAATAAGGGGGATTATGTAAATTTGAATAATAGGGATACACAAAACTAAATGAAAGGTGTTAGTAACCAACCTTTATAATAGTAAGACGAAGAATGATAAACAGAGATTCCGTCACACTGGCTTTTGAGTCTGCAACATTCAGAGTTCACTATTCTCTCACAAAAGTCAGTTACTGTAATTTTTCTTTTTCATGCTTGCTACCTGGCCTGAGGAAGTGGGGTTAATAACAGCAGAAGCAAATAAATGATAGTAAGTGGTTCTTCATTTCCTTTCCACCAAAGACAGGTACAGATTTATCCAAAGATTACCTTTTGGTCTTTTTCTTGGACAGTGCTACTATTCTAAATTGTAAACATGAATGTATATAAATGTATGTTTCTCATAAGTCTACGAGCTTTGCCTGTCTTTTAAATTTACCGTTTGTATTCTTTTCGTTCGGTTCACACACACACACACTGAATCATTTGGAGGCATTTGTCCCGTCTTATTGGTTTCTAGCTTTTTCTCGGTTGCTACGTACGACAATATTGATATATATAATAAGGTTATGCCTAACTAACATATATCAAATTAATATCCATGGGAAAAAAGATAAAAACGATAAAGATTTCTTGATAATAATAGTTTGGAGCCTGTTGGCTGCTTCATGATGTGCGATTCTGATCAAAATTGTTACTCAACAATGAATCCTACATCAGAAAATCCTGCAGTGATGAATTCTAGACATCAGGTGTGTTTGATATTTATATTACTCTTACTTCTGTTTATAGAAGTGGTTCTTTTACCTCCACGCATCCTCTTTAGTAGTTGGACCTTACCTCCAGACACCCTTACATATTCAACCAAATGATTAGTTTGAAATAGGTACCGCAAATTTAGGCGGGGTGGGGGGCTGTTGATATGTAAACTAAAGTTAAAGAAATTGTTTGTTTGTGTATTCATGTATTTTCTGTTGTCGTATTTCCTTAAATAAATGCAGTTTTTCATCAGCACCTAGTGGATTCAGCTGTATCCATTTTGGCATAATATAAAAAATTAATAAAAGGAGACAGACACATACATTAGTTAACTTTGCGTTCTGCAAAAGTACTTGGTAGTGTCCAGTTTGGAAGAGAGAACCAGCCTATCTTCGCAATGGGAATGTTTAGGGCGAACGGGATCATGCTGACTCAAAGTGTGAGAGAAAGAACAACAATGTTCGAGATAATCCAATCTTTATTACATAAGAAGAGAAAAGGGAGAGATAGAATAAATAGAGGGAAGGTAGGGTTGAGTTTGTTAGGCGTTGTTGGGTTGGTTTTGGGTTGCGAAAAAGGTGGGATTTCGCGTGGAGAAACACTCACAGATATCGTAGCTAACACTCCGGCTAACAAATGTTCAATACTTCGTCATAGGGGGATGATTCTGGATTTCTTGTTGTCTCTGGCAGCATTTCCTGCCAATTCAAGAATCTCAGCGGCATGGTCAGTTGCTCCATGACGGCGGCCATATGAACGGGGGCACCGGCACCGGCACCGACCCTCTTGGCATATAGTCTTTATGCAGAAGACGGTGGATGGGGAATTGAAGTCCGGCACGGGATGAGCTCTTTCCCTTAACTTTTCCTCCTTTGCCTCGTCTTGACATTTTGCTGTGTGTTTGGAGTAGATGTAAAATCAGAATGAAAGTTAGCAGTTCAATTCGATTGCGAAGAGAGAGGGAAAGGAATTTTGAAGTCCGCTGTCCCTTTTTTAAGCGCTTCTCATTGGTCTTGTCTCAACCAATGGGAAAGTGTTCAATTTTAACCCCTTTAATATATTTAGGGGTGAGAAGGGAATTTGAGGAGAAAGGGATGGTGATAATATTTCTAATAATAAATCTAAACTGTAAATCGAGCTCTCCCCAAAACACATTTTATGGGGTGATTTTCAAAAAGCAATTTGCTACATCAGTATACAGAAAATTTCATGGGGTTATGTTGGGTGATTTTTATGGTAGGCTGTCACATACAGATAGACAGAGGGACAGGCTTGTGGCGCATTATTATCGTGCGAAGGGGAGATAATTTCCCTTTTTTAAACAAGTGACCCCCACATCAATTATATTAGGTTTGTAAAGAAACCTAATAGAAATCTATCGGCACCTTTATAAAACACTGAAAAACCTTGCAGGGTGTACGGATAAAATTTCCACTGGATTTTATTGGCAGCTTAATCAGTCAATGTATAGTTGAGCATCATTTTACCGAGCTTCTGTAGTAAAATACAATCTAATTCCCTCCTGATTGCTCAACAAGTTTAACAGCAACATTCCAGGATGTACTAACTGAATTCGTTATAATAGTTAACATTTTTGGCTTTTTAAAGATTCTATCAACAAAGGCCAATATTTGTTTAATTTCTTTTTGGAACATTTCAATGAATAGCAAATACTCAAATTAAATAAATAAACAAATTGTGATTCTATTAAACGGACAAAATGATGTCCAACACCGCTTTTCCGACACTAATGTTCTTTCTGCTGACGAAACATTTTTTCAGAGATAATTTAATGTTTGTATCTTGTTTTTTATGAATTTCTAACAGGCCGATCAAATTTGGAAACAAAGGGTCAATTTATCTTGACTACTTTCTTCTTCTTCGCATTTGTATTTTTCATTTACACTTCCAGACGGTAAAAGTAAGTTGAAAATACGATTTATATTGAATAGTCATAAATTGTTCTCTTGTTTTGATTTATATATTTCCCATTTGAAACACTGAGAAACAAGAAAGTAAACGACACTCTTTTATCTTTTCGTTGCATCGGGTTTCTATTATTGTTTGAAATTGTTTTATATTCGGTTTCCATGGTAAGTTTTTGTTGTTAGTGGTTAAGTTTTATTTTGAGCCACCATCGTTAGAGGTATTCCCAAGGAGTTTTGCGAGATTGACACCCGAAAAAATCCATTGTATTCAATTTTGATTTGGACATTGTTCTGATATATGTCGTACGTAGGTATTTCTACGCAGAATACGGAAAATTGACAAAATAAACGTCAAAATCATATAAAACTTAATTTCTTTCGTTGAAAAATGTTAGTCTCATTAGGTAAATATATTCAGTCGTGTCCGTCTTTCCGTCTGTCCACAACATATCTCCAAAAAATAATCAATGAAGTTCAATTAAATTTTGTGTAACAGTGAACAATGGGGTAAGGAAGAGTTGGTTGAAGATTGAACCAGGAATTTATTTTTGATTGAGAAGTTGTTTTTTTTCATACATGACTGTCCACACGATATATCCAAAAGTCCTCTATGAATTCCAATGAAATTTTGTGGAAGGGTGGACAATAGGGTGGGAGGGAAGTGATTAAATTTGGGGGCGGATCCATTTACAATTACCTCCTCTACATCGTATTTATGTGTCCACACAACATCATATCGCCAAAATTTCATGTCTATCCACATAATATCTCCAAAAGTTCTGAATGAATTTCAATCAGATTTTGTGGAAGGGCTATGGAACAAGTGATTAAATTTTGGTGCGGATCCATGCACAATTACTCCTCCAATGCTTTCTAGTTATGGGTGTATTTTTATTTTATTTTTTAAATTTTACACAACAAACCATAACTTATATATTTTTTTTCTTTTAAGTTATTTACAATCTAACCTACATTTCGAATGTTGGACCCATTTATTCAAATTCTCAATTTACTCCTAGAAAATACCTTTTGGCAAACAGGCTCCAGGCAATTCCTCCAAAAAATGATAGTTTTTGACCAATCACATTTTGAACAAAAAAGTAAAAAATTTGACAACTGAAAGATGTCAATCAACAAGGAGGCAATTATGGGGCTCACAGAATTCTCTAGAAACATTGTGCTGGCATAGTAGAGAGCACATCACGTGACCCAAACTGCTATTTATTAGCCAATTGTTAGAGTAAGATGAAAGATTAATAGTGTGATTCTTCTGAGCCCATCTGTTTACCATATAAGCAAGCAACCTGGCCAGAATTAGACAGACAGCCAAAAGCCGCCTCTCCACACACGCCATGTGCGGATGGTTGTCTCACACATACATTCACCTTGTGTGCACGCATATAAACAAACATATATACTTCACATTTATAGACTCAGCAACAAGCAAGTAAATAGGAACGAACTTAACCTCTGTCGACAGACATTTACATACGAACCAAACAGAAACATTTCCACTTTCCTTAGAACTCTCACTCTATTATCCATAGGACCATCACTTCTCTTATTTGCACAACACACTGAACTGTATTAATAACTTTTTCTTTCCAATTGAAGTTTCTTCTAATGCTAGCAGCAAACCTTCAACTATCTTTTGTATCCGTTAGTTCAATAAATCTTTCTTTGTTATTTCTACGTTAATATAAGCCTTTCGTTTCTCACTCAACTTATACTGATACACTATCACCCTTTAGTTTCACTATTTTGCCTGTGACAACTATCATAGCTAACTTACAACTTTACCTTAGGACTGTTACCACTAATATTATACAGGCCCAAGGGACACTGTTAGTGGACATTCAGTCAAATTCTAATTATGGAGTTAGATGCATATAGATAACCATAACTGTCCAACATGCCACTACAAGAAATTACTGGTAACTGAAATGTATTTTTATTTTTATCTTTATCTTGTGTAGAAAAACATATGCGGAACTGAAGATTATTTATTAAATGCCAAAAAATATAAAATGTGTTGAAAAATTCACATTGGAATAAAATACATATTACTTTTTTAAAAATGTAAAATGTGTTGAAAAATTCACATTGGAATAAAATACATATTACTTTTTTAAACTAAGTCAAAGATTCACTTTTGGTTGGGCACATAAAAGCCACAGAATTATTTTAAGCTGATTTTGAATAATTTTTGTCATTTAATTTTCAGTGCTGTACATGTTTTTTCTACACAAGATAAAAATAACAGTACAGTTCGATTATGAGTAATTTCCTTTGATAGGAAAAATAAAATGTAAATTGAGAATTTGAATAAGAGGGTCTGCTGTTCAAAATGTAGGTTAGATTGTAAATATTTTGAAAGAAAAAAATGTTGATTTTATTTATATGTTTGTTAGTTTTGTAAAATTCAACAAATAAAATAATTCATGAAGAAACCAATTAAAATACAAATTTCAGAACCGGTACAGTTAAGTAAGTTTTTCAGCTAACACTGGCATAAGATTTTGTAAGGGATTTTTTTTATGTATGTCCGCATTCCTGTACTGGCATAGTACCAAAAAATACTTCCATTCAATATACAGAAATGAAGATATTTGTGTCTGAAAAAAAAAATTCAATTGTTACAAAAATTAAACAAAAGAAAATCGATACAAAAAAAATTGTCCAGTAAAATAGGTGTTGACCCGGAATAAATTAAGGCCAAGTTTTTGCACCATTGACAGGGTTTGTAGCTTATTCATAACATATTCAAAATCAACTCAAATCTAATCTTGGGGAAAAAAGGTTATGAGCATATGAAAAATAGCTATATTTACCAAATGGTGACAGGTCAATTGCATTCTGGACAATTGCGTCCTGGTCATTGTTGTTTCTGGACATTTGTATCTGGTATTTTTGCATCCCAGTTATTTCCGTCCCATTAAAATGTGTCCTGGACATTTGCGTCCCGGTCTTTGGCATCCCTGGACATTTGTGTCCAGTATTTTTGCCTCCCAGTCATTTGCGTCCCACTAAATTGTGTCCTGGACAACTGCGTCCCGCTCATTGGCCTCCCTGGACATTTGCATCAGGTATTTTTTTGCGTCCCACTATATGTAAATATTACTGAATAACAAATCCTGTGTTATAATTGTAGGCAAATG
>VCCN01006885.1:9815963-9845307 GCA_006491835.1 Architeuthis dux
GTTTTAAATATCTTTAATGCAAATAGAGATTAAGAGGAAAAGAAAATTTACAGTACAATTAAATAATGAGGTAGAATTTAACGTGGAATCTAAGCAAAAAGAATTCATTTAAAAAGTCTAAACTGTATTTAAAAAAAAGCTACTTACAAATTTCCAATATTAACTATTAAAAATTTGAAAAATAAATGCAAATAGAATAATAAAAAGCTGTGTTTATTTACACAACATTAAATGAATTTTTACGATCTTGTTGCTTTAGTAAGAAATAAATAAATAAAAACGTTCTCTATTGTAAACAAATATTTTGGAACACTTACAGATGCTTGTTACATCACAAATCTACCAGACATCAAATGTGTGTTCAGTTTAGCATTATATTTGCATTTTGAATCAGATTAAAGATTTTCAAAAAGTTAATCAAATCAAAATTGCAAATTTATTCTTGTTTTACTTTTTAAGTCATTGATCACGCCTGAAATATTGATATTAAATAATTTAAATAATGGAGAAATAAAAGAATTCATCAAAGATCATTATCTGCTTTTAATTTTAATAAGTGTTTTTTTGTTAATGAAAAGGTATCAATTTAGGATGTATGGTGGCTTTTTTTACACAATAACTTGTCAGTTTGACTGTCAAGAGGATTCTTAACTGATTCATGCCATTTTAGATAATCTGCAGGAAGAGATGTATAGTTTCATTGCTAGTGTTGAGCCGTAATGCAAGCATCTATTATTTTTGAAGCAGGTTAGATTCAATACAATTTTCAGTCTGTAATCATCAATGTTTACCAACTGTCCCTTACCTGATGCATCTTTGGATGAGTCATGTCCAGTTGAAAACCTCCTGAACCACTTTTGAGCATTATTGTCACTAACTCGACCACTACCAAATGCTGCACATATTCAATGCGCTCTTTTTTATGCTTTTGTCCAGTTTAAATTCATACTAGTGTAGGTATGAGGGTGGATCAATAAGTCTGTAGCATGACACAGTTATTAGCTGATTTTGATCTGAAATTTTCAATGTATAATGGTCGATTTATGTAATAGATGGATAAGCATTGGGTTAAGTGCATTGACAAGGAAGGGGATTATCTGGAAAAATAATAGGTCATGTAAAATAAATGCTTTTTGTCACCAATAAGCTACAGACTTATTGACTTTCCTACATATACTTTTCTGAAGGTTATCTGGTAGTAATTTCCATGTTGCTGAAAATGCTTATTATGGACTGTTAACATTTGAAAAGTTCATCTTTTTTAAAGCTGATAAAAAGAGAACTTTGAAAACCGTACACACTTTTGTTCACCTGATGTCATTATTTGTTAATGCTTTGTTGAAATTGGTATCATATAAAAATTGAATGAATAATCCATGCACTCATGTAAATAAGTGTGTGGTACTTGAAGCCAGTGAAACTAAAGTGATAGCGATTGTTTCCTGTTTTTACAAAATCTCTGATTTCAGTAACATAATTCATATTGCATTGATTTTTCTAATGTTTTAATTTTGTTATGTGAAACAACTGAAAGTATAAAGGCTCCAATAGGCAATCAGGATTCACTCACTGGCATACGGCAAATGATGACATCTAAAATTTGGTCACCTGGGTTAACTGTAGATCTGATAATAATTCAATTTCATATACAATTTGATTTAAAAATTATTACTCAATGAGACTGAAACTCATATCATGTAAATACTTTTTCATTCATATTAGTAGAATATACTGTAATATTTAATTGTCAAAAAAGAAATATACATTCTCTATCATGAAAATTAAAATTGGCTAGCACTGTTTTTATTTCAGGAGTCAAATTGAATTTATTTCTAACAAAGCCATAGTGGGATTTTCCTTAATGATAGCTCATCTATTTTATTTACAGATTGTCCTGTGTGAAAGAGAGAAAAATAATTTATTCCAACTAATCAAGTAAACATCAGATGCAAAAATACTAGTCATGCATGAAGATTGATTTTAATGTTGGACACATTTTCAAGGAATATTATCCATAAATAAAATGTTCTTGCAAAGATTTTTGGTGAACATTTACTTCAAATTTATAGAGGATTGTTTGTATACAAAAAGAAATCCCATTTTCTGGATATTTGTGCATTTGAATATTTCTACATAGCAAATATAAAATGTTACTTGTATATATACACATGACAAAAAATATTCTTGATTTAATGTATAAAACATTTGGCAGTTCATGAAGAAAGATTTTGGAAAATTAAAAAAACAGAATGGAAATGCAAACTAAGGAAAAACCTTATTCTTGTGAAATTTGTGAATATGCATGTTCAATGAAATCACGTTTAAAAGTACACTTGGAAACACACACTAGTGAAAAACCATACTACTGTGAAATTTGTGAATATGCATGTTCACGGAAAGGAAATTTACAAGTGCACATGCGAAAACACACTGGTGAAAAACCATACTCTTGTGAAATTTGTGGATATGCATTTTCAGAAAAATCAACTTTGAAAAAGCATATGCGAACACACACTGGTGATAAACCATACTCTTGTGAAATTTGTGGATATGTATGTTCAATGAAATCAAATTTAAAAGTGCACATGCGAACACACTCTGGTGAGAAACCATACTCTTGTGAAATTTGTGGATATGCATCTTCACTGAAAACAAATTTAAAAGTGCACATCCGAAGACACACTGGTGAGAAACCATACGCTTGTGAAATTTGTGGATATGCATTTTCAGAAAAATCATCTTTGAAAAATCATATGCGAATACACACTGGTGAGAAACCATACTCTTGTGAAATTTGTGGATATGCATCTTCAGAGAATTCATCTATGAAAAAACATATGCGAACTCATACTGGTGAGAAACCATATGTTTGTAAGATTTGTGGATATGCATGTTCAGTGATTTCAGCTTTAAAATTACATGAGCGAATTCATACTGGAGAGAAACCATATGTTTGTAAGATTTGTGGAAATGCATTTTCAGATAATTCAACTTTGAAAAATCATGTGCGATCTCATACCAGGGAGAAACTTTATTCTTGTGACATTTGTGGATATGCTGGTTTAAGGAAATCATATTTAAAAGTGCACATGCAAAGACACACTGGTGAGAAACTTTATTCTTGTGACATTTGCGAGTATGCATGTTCAAATTCTTATGCTTTGAAAAAACACAGGCAAACTCATACTGGAGAGAAACCATATTCTTGTGACATTTGTGGACATTCATTTTCACAGAAATCCCATTTAAAACTGCACATGAGAACGCACTGCTGAAAAACATAGTCTTGTGAAATTTGTGGATATGCATGTTCACAGAAATTACATTTAAAATTGCAGTGTGAGATTTCATCTTTAAAATTACATGTGCAAATTCATACTTGAGAGAAATCTTATTTTTGTGACATTTGTTGGTAAGTGTCTTTGGCCTTTCATTTATTAAAAAGTCATAAGCTGACACATACTGGATTGAAACCTGTGATATCTGTCCATTCAGATAGCTCTACTTTCAATAGATACAAGCAACCATACACTTGTGCAATTAGTAGTCATTCATGTTTGACTAGTTCACATTTTCAGAATCACAAGCAAACACACACTGAATGAGAAACCCTTGGCTTGTTTCTTTTGTGGATATGCATGTTCAAGAACTTCAACATTAAAAGTACATATGCAAAAACACACTGGAGAAAAAACAATTTTAGCGATGTGTATGGATGTTCATATTCAAAGAAGTCTACTTTGAAAAGATTTGTATGAACACATGTTGCTGAATAAACATATAATGAAGACTTAAAACTAATTGATCTTTGAAATGCTATACATGTTATTGCCAAATTTATCCTCTTTCTAATTAATTTAAATTTCTGGGTTCCAAATGTCAAAAACTGTCACATGATATTGATCCCTATGAAATGTAATAAAATATTTTGAAATTTTAAGCTCGAATGAGACCTTTTATAATTGAGACCCTAAAATTAATGTTTTGAAATTCAGCTCATGTTTTTACCATCCAACTTTGCCTTAAATATATTTTAAGTAGCTGAAAACCTGCCTTACAGGTGGGATTATCAGCTAATTCCTTTGTAAGGCCTAAATAGGGCCTTTGGCCTCAATAAGAGATCAAAACTGTTTTCTTTTATGGGTACCTTAATTCAATATCTCTGATTACAATGTGCCATTTCGGCTTATCATCATTCAGTTGCAAATCACCCAAACTTTTTAAAAATTCTTTGAGTTACCATATTTGAGGGGTACCGTAATTCAATACCACTGGCTATGATGCACCATTTCAGCTACTAAGAGGTTGCATACAGATAAACAGAATCAGATTTTTGTATTATCTAAGTAGATGCAAATCAGAGACATTATTATCAGGGTGAGCGCGAACACGGAACCCACCCTATTATTTATTTGATAAAAACATGCTTAAGGGTCGCATTAGTAATTACAAAAGATTTTGTGGCTATTATGGTGAATTATAGTAATAATATTTGTTTATGTGTTTAATAATTGTTTAATGATCAGTTCATTACACACCAAGACAAACGTTAGCTAACAAAGACAAAGCTGTTGCTACATTATCTATTAAAGCTGACAGCACCTTTAAATTAGGTGTTGTAACTATTATATATTGGCTCCTTCAGACTATTTTATCCACTTTTATTGTTTTTATCTCAACGTTTTGGCTGCAGTACCCTCTGTCTTTCCTTTTGGTGTCTGTCATTTTTGAAATGGCTAACCTCTTGTTTTGATCTAATTTAGCATCTTTGGAAGCCTTGATATACAATAACTTGTCAGTGTGATTATTAAGATGTTTCTTGACTGATTCATGCCTTTTTTGGATAATTATTGAGTGGAGACAGATAATTATAACGCATCAAGACAAAAACAATGCTGCTACATAATCTATTAATGCTGGTAGCACCTCATTTTATTATAAACTGAAGTGCCAAAACATCAGAGACAGAAGTACACTGGATAGTTCTGTCCTCCCCCACTTGTAGAAATGAACTCAGCTGGATGATGTATGTATGATGTAAACAAGCCTGGCTGCTGCAGGATCAAACTCCACTCCTACCTCTATTTTCCCATAAGATGATTATTGCAACTTTTGTATTAAATGGTTTAACTGTGCATCTCAACAGAAATAAAATAATTTGTAAATAATCATTATCAGCTATACCTTTTTAATAGATTTTTTGTTTCAAGGAAAAAGCATAAATTTAGCATGTATGGTGTCCTTGGTACACAATAACTTGTCAGGATGACTGTTGAGACATTTCTTGAAAGATCCAAGCCATTTAGGATTATTGTAACACACAATGAGAAACATTAGCTAACAAAAACAAAGCTGCTGCTACATTATCTATTAATGCTGATGTGAACTTTCTACTAAATAAGCTTTAACAAGTTAACTAGAGTTATTTCCCTTTGATCATGCTGGCTACAATAAATGCTACTACTGGGAGGAAAAAGTTACTTGAGGTTGGCCATTTTGGTTATTTTGTGCAGGGAAATAGTATAAAAAGAGTTCATACCATCTTTCCTCTTTGGACTTATTAAAAAGATTTCATGGTAGCAGAGCATGACAAGTAAGTCAAGAAGTTGGCATTGAGCTATAAAAATCCACCTAAATTTGAAGAGGAGGGTGTATGATTCCTGGAAAAATGAACTTAAAATCTGGCAGCTCGTAACAGACTTAGATAAGGAAAAGCAGGCATTGACAGTAACTTTATCATTTACTGGTAAAGCCAGAGAAGCTGCTTTAAACTGTAAAGTGGGGGATTTAAATCAAGAGAATGGCATGGACACTTTAATTGGTGCACTCAACGATTTATTTATGAAAGAGTCGATTGATAGTGCATATGAGGCATACAAAAACTTTGCATATATCGTGGAATTTGATCTAAGGTAAAGTAAAATCACTAAGTATAAAATGACTTTACCTGATGCTGTGTTAGCCTTCTATGATAACCCCAGCCCCACTCGGACAGTCTCACCCCACCAACACCTACACCCACATTGTGTTCAAGATCCGCAGAAGGGTTGTTTGCAAAGTTTGTTGAAATGTTGTCAAGCTGAGCTGGTCACAATGCAAGGGTGCCAAAGTTGTTGGTGACCTTAAGAATTGAGAGGACACTTGATGTAGAATTTATTATATGAAGTCTCTCACCAGTTCTTATAATTCTCGTCTTCATGGCTGTTGAGGAATGATATTGATTCTTATGTAATATTGTAAAATATTTTTTTAAATAATATAAAAAGATATAATCAAACCTTTTATAATTTGAGTCCCTAAAATTAATGATCTGACATTTAGCTTATGGGTTTATCATTCAATGTAGCCCTGCTTTTTCTCTTAAATATATTTTAATTACTCTTGTGTTTAATAATTGTTTAATGATCAGTTCATTACACACCAAGACAAACATTAGCTAACAAAGACAAATCTGCTGCTACATTATCTATTAATGCTGACATCACCTCATTTTATTATAGAGAGATATGGTCTAGGCTGCTTCTTGACAGATGATGGCAAAACTCCAGAAATAGGAATGGCCAGCAAAGTCACAAAAATTTAATTTCAGAGAATGAAAATCTCTCTTTTGAGAGCAATAATAGCAGTTTTTAGACAGGCATTTTGGATATATATCGAGGGAAACACATAATCTTGTGTGGAAATTCATTATAGAAATTATTGTTCTAAGATCAATTTTTTATTTCTTTTTTTGAGGTGAGGTATTGTAACTATTATATATTGGCTCCTTTGGATGAATTTCCTCATCTTTGTTAACACAACATTTTAGCTGCTGTACTTTTTGGTGTCTGTTGAACATCATGGTTTGATCTAGAGGGGCAGGTTCTTCCACTCGAATACATCATAACTGGTGCTTCTACTTGTGAGTACTTAGTATTGCCTATATATCCTCCCACAGAACCAGTGTACACCTCTGCACCCCTTGACCATTGTGATAGTTCTGCAGTACACCATCCGGGCTACTTGGACACATCTTTAGTGATGAACCCAATGTTTTTGATCATCAGGCGACCCCGCTGGGGTGATCAGCCTCTGCCTTGTGTCTAAGTGGCACGCCCCTCCATATCCACAGCCTCCAGAGTGTTTTTGGTGGATCTTCTGCAATGCAATCCTCTAACTCTAAAGAGTTTGAGTGTTCGCTGTAGTGAATGGCCAGCAAAGCCCCAGCACCCAGCTTCAACTGGCTTACATCAAGCTTTCCAAACATTGCTCCAGCACTCTAATACAAGCTCTGCCTATTTAGCCCTTTTTCTCTCGTTGGACTCTTCAATTCAGTCCTCCAGTAGGTTCCAGCGATATCACTTGCTTTGAAGACTCTAATGTTAACACCATGTCTGGGTGGAGCAGAGTGGTTGCGATGTTCTCCAGGAACTTGAGCTGCGAGTCACGAGTTGTGGCTAGAAGCCCACCCAAGGAGCTCAGCTGATGTTGTGCCTTTTCCCCAGCTCTGATGAAGATGGACCACTTGAGGGCTTGTTAATTCTTGCTGTTTTGAATCACTGTACAGACTTGGTCATGACGCCAGCGGGAGGACATCATAGACTTGATGCACAGTGAATCGGCTCTCCACATAATCTTTTGAGGTTCCACAAATTTCCATCTGGTCCAGGCACCTTGTTGGCACTTGCCAACCAACTTACTGCAGCGTACTGCCTCCAATTCATCTTGTATCTCATTCTGCACCAGCTGATGCTTCTTTGTCATAATGTAATTTGAGAAAACTGCCCAGTCCAGCCCATACCACAGAGTGTACCACGATTTTGTGTTGCAGCTGTGCCTCAGCTCTGTCTACTGACTCCTGTGTCTACCACTTCTTTCTCATTCTCATGAGGATTCCTGCTAAAGCGACTTTGACATCAGAGGAATCGTGGTACATCATCACATCCCTGACTCGGGTGACTTTGAATCACTCTGATATACCGCTGATGGAGAGTTGCAGCTTGGTTGAATGTCTCTACAAGACAATGCTGCTTAAGGACCGAGGGAGCCCCAACCACTTCCTGAGATACTGGGTGCAGGTCTTTCTAGTGTCACCACTGTTGTCATCGGTACATTGTAGACTAGAAGGGGCCAGAGTAACCTCGGCTACAACTCAGAACAGAACAATTCAGTCCTTAAATTTCCCTGGAAGCCCCGATTCATCAAGTCACTCCTGGTTTGTTGGTGTGCTGCTGTGTCCTTTAGGGAGCTGTTGAATATCTATATATAGATATATATTAATCAGTGACAGAACAGATCTGAACAAAAGATGGTACATTTTATGACCACAAAAATGGAGACATAGAGTCTGGTTATGACACTTGTAACTTTTTACTGGAAGTCTGAAGAAAGTTGCGTAGGATATTTAATCCTATCTGATATGATAAAACAGCCTAAGCAACTTTCTGATATACCTTATATAAAGAAAGGCATATTCTGGTTTAGGCAGATGGGTGGACAGAGACCTACCTGTATGTCTCTATGTGTATATATACTTGTAAAATAACTGAAGAAACAGTACTCTGATTAAATTCGAACCATTATATGATATGTTCTCTTAACCAAAATCTTACAATGGATTCTGATTTTCTATTATATCGTTGTGACATACCTTTTTTGTATATTTCTTCTTTATGTATTTTTTTAAGAATAAAAAGAGTACAAAATTGTTTATATGTGCTATTACTATTAATAAGGACAGGAATCATTTTAAGGTAAGACTATCTTCAATTCTTGGTCAAAACTCACCTCAACCTGTTCGCTGCCACGGACAAGATAACTCATCTTAGCAAGTCGTCAGTCAGTGCCACTGATGAGATAGCTCATCTTGGTAAATCGTCGGTCAAGTTCCACGGACGAGATAACTTGTCCTATTGTGTTATTGTTTTGGAAGATGGCAAAACCCCACCAGAAAGTGTAAAGTATGTTTTTAAAAAATGCAAAACAGTGAGCGAGTAGATACAAATGTACTGAATATGATGTGGCGTTAGTTGTAGATCCATATTTTCAGATATTTTGTACTTGTTTGGATTATTGAAATATTTTTACTCATTTATGTATCTAATACTATAAAGACGACAAATGTTTGTAAGTTTGTTTCTAATGAACTAACTTCATGTTTTAGAGACACCTAAACGATTGCACCCGACAGGCTGAAAATTTGGGTACACAGGTAATTTGACCCCAGGATGAACATAGCATAGGTGGTGCTGATCTCTGAGGTCCGTACAGGTCAAAACTACTTTTTCCACCCTGATTTGTAAGTTTTTATTTCTATAAAATACATTGGTACATTTCCACAGAAACAAAATCACTATCCAAAAATAAATATCTAAGCATCTTTCCTTTCAGTCTTCAAAAATGTCTACACCTTTGTATATTCAATTCTAACATAAAGAATGTTTTGCCAACAGGGCTTTTCGCCAACAGAGGTTTCACTGAAAAACTTTTTGTAGTGTTTAATAATTGATGAAGATTTGTTTTGCACTTCTTTAGACAAAAATTTGGGCTTTTTTTCTGTCTAGCAAAGCCAAGAAAAAAACTAAAGAACAAAAATTTAAAAATTTTAATTAATTATAGGGTGTCTATTTCCTGCCGGATATTTGTAATCACTCGTAAAATTTTATTTTATAATATTTGTTTGGCAAAGTAGGACAACTTAACTGTCAAAAATGGATCACATCATAAGGACTAATTTGACCGATCACCACTAAAGAAGGTAACATTTTTTTTTACTTTCGTACTAAGCTGGCACGGCAATGACTGTTTGAGTTTTAGTAAAAAACATTTTATTTTATAATTTTATTAAATCAAGTATTATAAACCATTTTTATTAATTTAAATTAATTTAATCTCATCTTAATTTTTATTAGTTTTTTAAAAAAATCACTGTGTAAAATGGTTTAAAATAAATGCATAATAATAGCTTTTTTACTAAAACCAAATTGAATTGTAATTAAAAAAAAAACAACTAAAAGTTAAGATGAAGGTAAATAGTAGTTAAAAATTAATAAAAATGTTTTACAATACTTTGTCTAAATAAAAATAAAATAATAAAATAATCGATCGCATTTTTTATTAAAACCAAAACAATAACACTGCTGTGTCGGCCTTACTGAAATTGTGATTAAGCAAACTAAAAATTAAATGTAAGTTTAATTTTTATTTATCTTATTGCAATGTGAAATATAAATATTTTGAGACAATAAACATTCAGATAAAATCCCAAATGAAGAAAAATAACCTTCTTACAAAAAGGTTTTCGGCGAAACATCCATGTTGGTTAACTGTCTGTCAGCGAAACGTCCGTCAGCAAAAAGTTTGAGTCTTACAATATGGATAATACAAAACAAATAGAAATCTTAAGGCAAACCTGCAGTTTTTAACTGTCGTTATTGGATCATTTGAATGGAACTGATTTTGACTCTTCTTTTCTAAATTCTGAAATGTTGTTTTTCTTTCATGAATTCTTTTATTTGTTTTTGTTCCATTTTTAACATTTGGTAAGCGCACATTGCGCAGGTATATGAAAATTTCAGACCCACACACAACTGACGTTAAAAATGGCACATAAATAAATAGAAATAAGAGAATTCATGAAAGAAACGTCAAGATAAGTATCAAAATTAGTTCCATTCAAATGATCCAAAAATGACGGTAAAAAAACTCCATGTTTGCCAATAATGTTTATAAATATCAACTTAAATAATAATAAATAAATGTGCAAGATAATTTGGGATATTAAAGGGGTAACCGGACGTTTTGGCCCAGAAGTTTCGGTCACAGATATTTCAACCTCGTTTTGATTTTAAAGGCAAAAAATGATGAACTAGATTTAATTTAAAATGAAACAAAATCCTAATATCAATGTACAATAATGTATGTTTGTTGTTTAGTGTTTTAGAAATCTTATTTTTAACTTTTTATAGCTAATCTTTTTTTCTAAAAGGAAAATAAAATGGGTCAAAAAGATTATGGATTGAAACTTGAAAGGAAGTCCAAAAAATTACTTGCAAGATTTTTTATTTTTTCTATTTTTTATCTAATATTCAGCTTAAATAACAGCTGTTTTTCGGGTTTTTTCTGTTTTAAAAGGAGGCAGAAATATCTATGGCCGAAACGTCCTACAAACAACTACAAAAAGCATGCAATTGTTGATTAGAACCGTATCTCCGGGTACCCACACATTTGTACAAGAAAGGAACTAATTGAATTTTAAAAAATAAACTAATTGATTTAAAAACAAGAACTGTAAGTTCAACATTGCGTCCACCCTCCTTATGTCCATATCTGTGATTTCAGATTTCAAAGGGTTTCTAAACGTAGTAGTAGTAGTAGTAGTAGTAGTAGTAGTAGCAAGGGGGGATGGTTCAGCCGAAAATCTGGCTATCAAAAAAACAATAAGTAAGTTTAATTTAAAGTGTAATATTTTTTTATCAATAATTTGTTCTGGAGTCTTAATGTATGGTTATTTTATTTGATAAGTGGGATTTAAATGAATATATATAACATTTATAGCTATAAAGTTAGCTGGAAATTGAAAAGTTTAGCCAATTTTAGCCATTTTTTAAAGACAGTTTTAACTATTAATAACAAGCGATACTTAAAAAACAAATCATCTATTTTTTTTATTTCGAGATGGTCTCTTAATGACATCACATGCAGGTGGTAAATACGCACCCCCCCCCCTTTCCTGCCTCTCTCTGTAGTTTAACGTAATCGGAACCGACCGACAGACCTACCGAAAAGCGTATTATAGAGATGTGATGTGTTGGACACACAAAAGAAAATGGGAAACTTTAACTTATCGAAATTTAAAAGGAACTAACGAATTACAAAGCAAAATGTTGGCCCTAACCGAATTTTGTAATGAAACGAAAAGAAAATTGTCACCTAACAACAAAATGTGATTGTATGATAAACCAGCCATTTGTTTTTGACTGAAGTCCTCAATGTAAATTCATTGAAAATTAGAAAACAAATGGCTGGTTTATTCTTCCAATTTAAAGAAAAATTATTCAACTAAATTCTAGATTTAATTTAATCTAAGGTTACTACCGGCAAGAGTAGCAAACGCATGGAACAGCCTAATTGAAAAGACGACCACATCCGAGAATATCAATATTTAAAAAAAATAATCTTTATTCTGATAATCGGACATAACAAATTTAACTACCAATTTTCTACTTATTAGTTTAATCCCACCCCAACTAAACTGAAGTTGGCTTAATGACGCAATTAACTACTATAAAAAAAATCCTATTTCAAGTACATTACTTTCTTTCAACGTATCTAAATAAGTTCTAGTAGTGGAGTAGGATTCTAGTTCATTAATTTTGGAAGCATCACATCAAGTTGATCTAATTTTAAAAGCCTATTTATGGAAAATGAAAAACTGTTTGTTTTGTCTGTGCTTAATCAGTGGACCAAGAAAATGGACTATACGAGATGCAAGTAAGTCGAACAACATTTTAGAGCTTCAGAGTAAAAAAAAAACAACCACTAAATTGCCTCCTGATTGCTCGTAAACTCAATACTTTTGTAGCAACCACTTGGAAGGACTTGGTTATGATGATGAAAGGTTTGGAATTTTTGGAATTCTGTTCACAAAAGGCCAATATTTTTTCTTTTGGGAATATCTTTAATAAATAGCAAATACTAATTTAATAAAGTGATTCTTACTTTATAAAGAGGACAGAATCATGTACAACACCGTTGATTTATCTTTGTTCTTTAACAGGGTGGCCATTTTATGGCCAAATATGACAAATTTGGCCTTTTTGAAAGGCATTTGGCCATTAACTTTTTGGTTTGGCCAGACTTATTTTTCCCTTTGTTTTTAATTTAAAAAAAAATAAAACAAACTGAAATAAAACAAAACCATGTCTAAAACTGCACATCTACTTTATTATTAGTTTTGGTACATGTCTCGGTGTTGATGAGAGATCAAGGATTGGTTGGGAAGTTGAAGGGGTCAAAACGGTCTAAAATATTTTGGGGGGCCCTTGCTTTAGGACTTTGAAATATAGGATTGATTGAGGTAAGCTAACTTTGTTGTAGAAGTATTTTTAATAAATTCTTATTTTGGGAGTGTAGTGCAGTATTGCAATGTTTTATGAACAATTTTGACATTTGGCCATTTTCTTTTGGCCAGAAGCGTCTCCAACTATCTGGCAACAACCCTGTTCTTGTCATCAGACGAGGAGACATTTTTCTCGTTTCGTAATAATGAATGCTGCTTCCATGGTGCAAGGCTTTTCAACTTTAAGGAATTAAACGAACAAAATTACGATATTTATGAAGACTGGTAACAACTTAACAAGCCAACTAAATTCGGACAGCGCTTAGAAACAAAGAGGCAATTTCTCTTCTTGCTTTCTCCATTTTTGTCTTTGTTTTTCTCATTGGCACTTCTACACAAAAGGTGAGTAGGAAATACCGTTGATATTGAATATTCAAAAATTAGTCTTATCTTTATTTATGTGTTTTCTATTGTTTGAAAACTAAAAGAAAATAACTGTCTCAGTTTTCCTTTGGTATTATCCGTTTTCCGTTATCGTCTTGAAATTATTTTAGGTTTTTGTTGTTTTTTTTAATTTAGTAGTAAGCATACTCGCGGACTTCGATGACATACTTAACGGAAATCACTCGACACATTACGGGAAAAAACGTCAATAATAGTATAAAATTTAATTTTATCGTCGGATTCTTTGTGGAATTAGTAAGAAGAAAGATTGGAAAAAAAATCTGAGATACAAATTTGAAAACGGATAGTGCAAAACGCTGTAGTAATAATGGAGTAGTGCTGAAACCTGTCCGAACCGCCCGGGGGGAGACCAACGATGCTAAATTTCCACGCCCGAATCCTGACGGATGCTCAATTCCCACGTCCGAGGCTCGGAGTATGCTAAATTCCCACGCCTGAGGCCCGGAGGATGCTCAATTGCCACACCCGAAGGATGCTACTGTCAGATCAGGTCCAGACAGGTTTGTACGTTCTGACAGATTTTAGAATACCGGATTTAAATCACTGAGAAATATGTTAAGATTCACATCCGTTAGACCAAGTCGAAAAAAAATAGAAAATCTTTTTTTTCGCCAGGACTTTTTTTGTGCTTTTAATCGATTAGACCTCTAACAATCTTCCTGGGATTTTTTTGATTTTTAGAAAACAAATATTTGTCTTATGTTTTACGATGGAGTTTACAATGTAACTGTAATGGCAAACAGGACTGTTACTTTCCGTCGTTGTGAGGCTTCGAAGTATTCGGTTACTTACTTCCCATGTGAGGTTTCTTTGATATTTTAATGACGATTTTCTTGAGTTTTCATTAATGTTTTCTGTTGGGGGGCGTGGGAATTTAGCTTTGGACTTTCCCCGGACGGTTCGGACAGATTTTAGCACTACTGTAGCAATGTAAACAACCAATTACATATGATAATTTAATTTGCATTTGAAAATTTTCCAAACATTTCACGAGCAAAACACATAGATTTGAAAATTTTATAAAAAACTGAATATTTATTGAATTTTAATAAAATTTTCGGAACTTATAAAGGACAACTGTTTTTTTAATGTGATGACCTCCTCGCCCCCTTTAATTTATTTGGTGATTTTTTTTTTTTTTTTTTTTTTTTTTTTTAAATTTAGAATTGCTGTTAAATAATACATTTTACATAAAGTTTCTAAGGTCCATAAATTCTGTTTACCTTTTTGAAAAAGCTGCTTCGGGGAATCTGCACCAAAGCATTATTTAGGAATTTAAAAAACTGAAAAATAAAGTAAAATATTGCTCTTCTTGGCTAGTTTTTATCTTTATTTGCTAACTTATATTTTATGGCTATTTCCTCGTAAAAAAATTTATAGAGGTTTTTTTATTATTTCGATTTTTTTTTTAGAGTCTTGCTTTATTCTTTCATTTACTGTTAAAGATTGAAATTTATGTCATTTTAACGAAGCAACCCTAAATTATTAATTTTTTCAATAATTTTTTTGTTGTTACTTTTTAATTGAATTACAATTCTTTATTCTTTCTACATTGTAATTAACGAAAAAAAAAATTTCTTTTTACAATAATTTGGACATTTCTCTTTCTAGAAAAAACATAAAAACACATTTTTTAAAATTTTAATTAAATTTTAAAATAAGGTGTTGAAGATTTCCAAAGTTCTGTGAGTATGCCTATTTAGTAGCTATGCATGTTTCCGGTCAAAATTCAGGGCATCTTTCAAAACACGTCACCAGCCGAACCAGCCATTGGCAAAAACAAATACGGTAGAGCGGAAATGCCTAAATAGGCATATAATTACACTTAAATTTATAAAGATGGAAAGCATACACAAATATTGAATTATTAAATTAAATCAAACATTAGAGACAAGATTGCATTAACTTAATTAGTGTTCCCATCTCTAATATTTAACTTTTTGTATTATAATTTAATATTCGATTTAATATTTTTGTATGCTTTTCATCTTTTTAAATTTAGGCATATTCATGCAAAGGCGTATTTAGGCATTTCCGCCCTACTGTACTTGATTTCGCTAATGGCTGATTCAGCTGGCAATGAAAGAATGCCAAATGCATTTTCACCTTTCAACGTCTTGACGTCATTGTAATGGAAAAGGAGTCTAACTATTTGTTTTTTGCATTTAATTTTTTTTAATACCAAATTTTTCTGTGTTTTTTTTGTTTGTTTTTTAAATATGGAGATATGGAACATATTTAAAAAATTTTTGACTCCTGAGTTAAAATAAATAATTGAATAGATAAATTATAATCTTACATTTCATATAGTTATGGTTCATGACATCTTGTAAAGAAATTATAATCTTACATTTCATATTGTTATGGTTCATGACATCTTGTGAATAAATAATTAAAGAATGAAATTATAATCTTATATCTTATATTGTTTATGACTCACATATTTTTAAAATTCATTATACTTAAATTCTAAGCCCCAAAAAACAAAAATAAAAAAAGTCCAAGAATGGACAAAAAACTTTTAAAATTTTTAAAAAGTTTAAAGTCCCTGGCAGAAAACAATTGTGAGAGAGATGGGCCAGAGGGTGTTTATCTCTCACAACCAATATAATATGGTATGATGAACTACCAGAGTGGCAATTAGTTGTTTATCAGGACCGTTAACTCTGAGATACCTGGGTTTTTTTCAGTAATTAGGTGTCCAAGAACCTCTATAACAATTTTCATTCTAGTTCCAAAGTTCACTATTTTTTGCATGTTGACATATGGTTATTTACATATAAAATGTAAAAAAAACAATCGGATCGAGCGTAACTCATAATTTTTTCAATACCTGAGGTTTTGTCAACATTATAGCCAAATTTCAGCAAAATCGGTCAAGATTTGAGAAATTTTCCCATTTGTAAACAAAAACGTTTTTGCTTATAAAATGTAAACAATTGGATTGGCCATAACTCATCCTCCCACCCAGGTAGAATCTCACCACAAGCCTACACACAATTTCATTGAATTATATTAAGGAATAACAAAGGATACAACGACAGACACACATAGCGAATGATAGTCCGTCAGGGACAAAAAGAAAAATTTGGTATTAAAGAAAAAATTAGTTTTTTTTTAATTCCTTTCCCACTGCAATGATGTTAAGATGGTGAATGATGAAAATGCGTTCCAATCAATCGATTCAATAATTATGGTCATTATCTCCATGTTTGCCAAAAAAAGTGGTACTGTATAGCTAGAAGAAATCGATCAGTAAAAGGTTTAGATGTTTTAGAAAGATGATGATAAAGCAGTTTTTGCATTTGTACAGCATTCAGTGCTTCCAGATTTTGTATTTTGTCCCAAATGTGATATGGAGTGCAATTTTTGCCCAAAGAAAAACTTGTTTAAATGTTGGAGATAAACAAATTCAAGTAATTGTTAACAGTATCAATACTTTTTTTTTTTACCTTCCTTATTATTCTTACTTAAGGAAAAGTGTTTACCTGGCCTCATATTCTAATCATACATTCTTAAAGCTTTTTTTTTGTTTTTTTGAGGCATCCAAAAATTAAAGAGTAAAACCACAATGAATTTTTGTAAAATCAGAAAACAAATGTGATAATCACGATTTTATCCTCTGAATTGGTGAAAATAATTCAATACTGTCACCAATTAAATATTGTCATGTTTTAATTTAACTAAGGGATTGTTGTTTACTTTGCACTTTAACTGAGATGGTTTTGACCTAGGCTTTTCTCCCTACACTCTTAGTCTTACATTGTCATTATCAAAAGTGAGATCTAGTGAGATTTGAACTCATATTCCTTATCCTTGTGAGCCTGTCTTACCGTGATGGCGCCCTTCTGTCTAGTCTACATTAACCAGCAAATGTTGTTAAAATTAGCCATATAGCTACATTATTTTGTTCTCTGATCTTCATACCATGCCATATTATTTGTTTATTTACACAAGTAATACTGTTAAGTTGTACAAGCTTCTTAGTCTATGCATTGTCATTATTAATTTTTCGACTAGTCTTTCTTTCATCTTATTTAGTTGCTTTTTATCACAACTCTCAGGTAGCTTGTACATCTATTCTACAGCTGTTAAGTAAGCAGCATGAATTAGAAATAAAGAATAAGCTTCATTCTTCAGAGTAAATGTAAAAATGAACTGAGAGTTCATCTAAGAAATTCAGAAAATAAGAAACTATTACATCTTGTGAATAAGTTTACAAAAATCCAAAGTTTGTCCGGAAAGTATCAAGCCATTTTGAATATCTCAAGAATCGATTGCATTGTAACTTGGCAACCAATAAGAGGGGACCTTACTGCACATTCATGAGCAGACACTCTCCCATGGGGTTACTAAGTCAGCAGTGAGACGCCAGTGAGGATTTTTTAGCAGAACATTGCATCACCCAGGTCTATCAGCTCCCCCTTTAGTCCAGATTTGACTCGCTGCGAATTCAGGCTTTTCCCAAACAGATTTCAGACCGTGGAGGCTTCATCTAAAAGATTTGGATAACATAAGAATATTACATCTTATTAGTATTAGGTGTAAACAAGCAACATAAGATGAAAGAAAGACTAGTTAAAAATGAATAATAATAACAATGCTTGATCTAAGGTATTTAGACAACTTTATTATGCCTTATTAGTACTAGGTGTAAATGGGCAACAAAATTAGATGAAAGAAATACTAGTCAAAAATTATTTATAATGACAATGTTTCATCTAAGAAATTCGGAAAAATTGAATTAGACTAGTACATCTTATAAGTATTAGGTGTAAACAAGCAACAAAATTAGATGAAAGAAATACTAGTCAAAAATTATTTATAATGACAATGTTTCATCTAAGAAATTCAGAAAAATTGAATTAGACTATTACATCTTATAAGTATTAGATGGAAGAAATAAAAATTAATAATATTATTTGTTCATGCTTTGCTGAAATTAGTATCATTTGTAAATTGGATGAATACTCTATGCAGCAGTATAAATAATGTTGCATTGGTTTTTCTAATCTTTTATAAGACAATTTCAGATGTTACGGCTTCCATATGCAGTGAAGGTTAGGAATTAGCTGCCATTGTAGTTAAGAGGTGTGGAATGGCGTAATTGAATCGGCAACCTGTAAAAAAAATCACTATGTCCAATCTGATGGTGTAATGGTTAGCACGTCTGCCTCACACGCAGTTCAGGTTTGATTCCCAGTATGAGCGAAGAGTGTGGAGAACTATTAATTAGGACAAAATTTCCCTGTGCACTTAGCAGCTAATTGAGTACACTCTAAGCTGTGTGATTAGGGTGGAGGTATCCCTTCGGTGGACTTGCATCCTGTCAAGGGGGTGGTCATAAAAAACTTGTAAGAATAAAGTCCTGGCCTCGACCAGACTTGACATATGCAACAGAAACCAGGTCTTTGTCACCGGGTGTATACTCCATTGGGAGTTTTCTCTTAAGAGATAGACGCTTTACTAAACCACTGATGCAGCCCTATGCTCTACAGGGATCAATGACAATGGTTATAGAAACAGTATCACCTAAATGTTGATCTCCTGGTTTAAGTGTGTATCTGGTAATAGTTCAATATTATACTTTGATTATAAAATTATTATTACACCATTATGTAACATTAAACAACACTGATTAACTTTCCCATGAGACTGACATTCATTTTAATGCTTTTGTTGGATAGTGGAGTGAATGTCCTGGACTTGACGAGAAAGGAAGGACACGAAAAACTTGCTTGTAAAAAATATAAGACATATTTTTATTTCATAGCATACACTTTTGTCAGCCAGTGGATGAAGAGTGGGAGAGAGAGATAAGGAGAACCGTCAGTCTGTCCCCAACAGGGACAGTGGTCTCTTGCCTTCCAGCCTGGCTTAGGCGATCTCTGCTGAGTCCTCTGTGTTTTCTGTTCGGGTCTCTGTCCGAGTTGTCTCGGCTCTAAACTTGTGTCATTTCCAGTTTCGACATCCTGTTTTTTTGGTTTTTTTTGGACACCTACGCATATGCTAAGGTGACCGGGTCACTTCCATTTCCACACAGGTGTTGACCTCGAAATAACCTGTTCGTGATAGTATATCATAACACTTTTTCAATCATTTTAATAAAGAAGAAGGCCTCTTTCTGTCTCGGTAAACAGTGGAATGACACTGAAGTGACCTCTCCATGGTGTAAGCCTGGATGAAACATATGGGATGCCCCATTGACTGATGTAATCCAAAGGAAAGTGGAGTGGTATGTTTGGCTGCAGGAAGGAAGTCAAAGTTGATGTCCATCTTAATCTTAAGAGGACTCCACTTCCTGGTTTGGGATCGTGGTTTCCAACCATGGCTAGAGAGCCCAGTCTGCCCTGCTATATACCCATAGCTGGGGTTAGAAGGGCATTAGTGCAAAGTATACATGAACTGTCACAGCCAGAGTTTGAAGTCAGTTTGCTGATTTTATTCTCCCTGCTGCTAACCATTAGGCCACTCGCATCTCCTTAATGGAGCATATTGTAATAATTTAATTGCCAAAAGCGGAAATACATCCTGTACCATCAAAATCGAATTGCACAGTTTTTATTCAAAAAGTGATTTTCTTCAGGAACCTAATTATAAAGTTGAATTAGCTTATAATGTGAATGAATAAGATTGTGACTTCAGTGAAACAATGAAACACATCATTGCAATTGTTGTTAAACAAAAAAATTATTATTCCAAGAGTTGTTCAGAGTATTGATCTCATTCTTTGTGTTGCTTATGTCTGTTACTACAATGTTTCAGCTGATCCCTTTTACAACCTTCTTTAATCCATAAAGGAAGAAAGAGGTTGTGTGTATTTTCAATATTTATAATCGAAAAGGAATTGTTCTATATGAATCATTTTATTGAAACTATTAATAGTTATTTGATCTAATTTCATGTTAACATATTGATTTTTTTTCTTAACAAAGTCATAGTGGGGTTTTCCTTAATGATGGCTCATCTGTTTTATTTACAGATTGTCCTGTGTGAAGGAGAGAAAATGAATTTATTCCAACTAATCAAGTAAACATCACATGAGAAAATACAAGTGGTGAATGGAGATTGATTTTAATGCTGGACACATTTTCAAGGAACATTATCAATAAATCAAATGTACTTGTGAAGACTTTTGGATAAGTTACTCAGCTGAGGAATTGTTTTGGTGGACATTTCCTTCAAATTTATAATTAAACCATTACTTGACTATAAACTCTGCAAAGAAATCCTATTTTTCTGGTATTTGTGGATTTGAATATTTTTTCATAACAAGTATAAAACATTGCTTGTGTTTATACACATGACAAAAAAAGAATATTCTTGATTTCTTGTGTAGATTTGATTTATAAAACATTTGGCAGTTCAAGAGAAAGGACATTTAAATTCTGGAGATCTGTATTGTCAGGATTTTGTGTATTTTGCTCACATTTGCAAAAATAGAAAACAAAAACAATGGAAATGCAAATTAAGGTGAAACCTTATTCGTGTGACCTTTGTGGATATTCATGTGTAAAGAAATCACATTTGAATGCGCACTTTCAAACACACACTGGTTGGAAACCATACTCTTGTGAAATTTGTGGATATGCAGTTTATAATAGTTCAGCATTAACAGTACACCTTCGAATACACACTGGAGAGAAACCATATGAATGTAAGATTTGTGGATATGAATGTGCTCACAGTTCATCTTTGAAAGTACATGAACGAACCCATACAGGAGAGAAACCTCATTCATGTGAAATTTGTGGATATGCATTTTCAACCTCCTATGCACTAAAAAAACATACCCGAACTCATACTGGAGAAAAACCATACTCATGTGACATTTGTGGATATGCCTCTTCAGATAGCTCTAATTTCAAAACACATATGCGGAAACACACTGGAGAGAAACCATGTGTTTGTAAGACTTGTGGATATGCATGTTCAGATAATTCATCTTTGAAAAAACATGAGCGAATTCATACTGGAGAGAAACCTTATTCTTGTGACATTTGTGCATATGCATGTTCAGCCTCTTCTACATTAAAGAAGCATAAGCGAAGTCATACTGGAGAAAAACCATATTTATGTGACATTTGTGGATATGCCTGTTCAGATAGCTCTAGTTTCAATAGACACAAGCGAAGAATTCATGGAGAGAAACCCCACACTTGTGAAATATGATGTCATTCCTGTTTCATTAGTAAACAAATTCAAAATGACAAGTAAACACACATTGGATGGGAAACCATTTACTTTGTCACTTGTGGATATGTAGTGCTGGGCTTTTGAAAAATACTGAGACCCTATTTTAAAATGTAAGTAAAATTGGAAAAATTTTATTCTCAAGTTTTTTTCTTGTTTTTGCTGGAAGGAAAATGGAAACATTTTGACACTATTTTGATTTACATATTTTAAAATTTAAAAAAAATTAAAACTCTTTAATTAAAAAAATCTACTAAAAATAAAGTATTTTTTCACACAGTTTGATTGAATAATGGTGGTACTAAATATTCATAAACAAATAGACTGAAGTCTATTTGTTTATGAATATTTAGTGCCATCAAACTGTGTGAAAAAATCCCCACTTTCTGCATAAAAAACGATGAAAAATATCTTTTTTAACAGCTTGGGTTGTAATCTATCAACACTGGTCAATGGTGTGGTATATAGTACATGATATTTATATTGTCTAGTGATGACAGACACATGTGACAGGTATGGAACCCAGGAGGGGTAATAATTTTAATGTCAGAGATTGCTTGCCATCTGCTAATTTTCCAATCTAAATGGAAGTAATCAGACTACATATAGTAGTAACCATACTAAAAATATCCAATGAAAAAGCCAAAAATACTTCCAGGGCATTATTTTTCATCATATCATTTTTATTTAGATATTCATCTTCTGTAGATTTGAATAACAAATTGTCATTGGTGTCGGTTCAGTGGAAGAATAAACAGTAATTTTCAAAATATTCTAAAAAAAATCTCTATAAAAAAATTTAATATTACTTTTCTTCCCACAGAAAATAGCCCTAAAATATAATTTAATAAAGAAGAATATTTTACTTTATTTTCCAAATTTTTTAAATTCCTAAAGTAACAATTTTGTACGGAGCGGCCAGGCTTTTTAAAAAAAAAATGAATTTCTGTATGGACTTTAATATGTGTAAAAGTTATTAATGTTGGGTAATTATAAATAAAATAAATCATCAAATGAACAAAGGGCGTGTATAAAAGTTAATTTTATCACATAAAAAAACACTTACTCGAAAATTGGAATGGACACTTCTAACAAAAATGTGTTTTTTATTATTATATATATTTTATTATTTATTAAATAAGTACTGAAAGTTTCATTAAAATCTAATAATTATTTGACTTGTAAAATTTAAAAATCTAGGTTTTTTACTGCGCAAAAATTTTTAAAATGCAAATTAAGTTTGTTTACTTTTTATCGACCAATCATTGACTTCAAAAATGCTCAATTCTACATTACATTAGATTAATAAAAATCTGTTTTTTTTTAGACAAAACTTTGGCCTTTTTCCTTTCCAGCAAGAAAAAACTTGAACAGAATTTTTCAAATTTTAATTATGTTTTTAAAATAGAGTGTCAGAGATTTTTCAAAAATTGCGTGCCCATTACTATGGATATGCATGTTCAAGAACATCAACATTAAAAGTACACATGCAAACATACACAGGAAATAAATAATTTTCTTCTGATGTGGATGTGCATATTCAAAGAAGTGTATTTTGAAAAGACATGTATGAACACATGTTGTTGAATACCCATATAATGAACATTTTGAAAACTAATTTATCTTAGGAATGATATACTGAGTCACTTTCATATGCAATGACTTGCTTGCAATACTTGACAGTGTTTCCATCAGTTATAATATAAAACATTTGATACACTCCCACACTAAAAAGTAAACCATGTTCTTGCAAAATGTGTTTATGTATATTCAGGTGTTTCATGCATGAAAAATCATATCTGAACAAACAGTTGAAGGGGGTGCCTACTATCAATGTTTTTGTATCTGAATATAAGGGATTCCTGAAGATAGTGACAATCTTTTTTTTTAGTAGACTGAAAATTAAAAACAGTCTACAGACACCAAGTTGATCAAATTGACATGCTAATGTTCTCCAGTAAAATCACAAGACGTAGGAGATATATGTAATTCTTTTCAATTGTGGGAGATTCTATGTTGTATTTTTTCTTTACTGAACAGTTATCCACATTGCATCAAATTCAATACTGACCTGGCTTATGCTTCTTCACTCTAGGCACATTCGAATGAGGTTTCTCATCTGTTATTTGGACTCAATTACTTAGAAAAAAAGGTGTTCCTATTTCTTTTCATATACAATAATGACCCAAAACATTATGACAGGGTTCCCACGGCCTGGAAAAATCATGAAATTTTATTTTCATTTTCCAGGTATGGAAAAGTGATGGAAATTTGTGAAAGCTGAATGTTAGGAAATGCAACGAAATGATACAAAACAATCATGTGCAGAATTCAGTTAACTATGTGCTCTGATCATATTATATGTATAACATAAATGATCTTTCTTTTAATAGTAAAAACAATGTAACAATAAGATATAATTTTAAGCGTAATAATGAAACCATGTCACTTTTGCTTGACTTTTTGGTTTTTCTTTTGTTTTTATTCTTTACTTGTCCAGTTTGTTTTCTTTTTCACTTTTAAACCATCATTCACCTTTTCCTCTGCTTCTCTTTCCTTCTCATTCTCTCAATTTATTTTACTATCTCTTTTCATCCTTTCCCAGGGGCACTGGAAGCATGGGGGTAGCTGTGCGCCCTCTATGAAAAAAGGAAAGTGTAAGACATACTGAATCAAATATTTATTTCGAATCACCAACCGAATAAAAATTTTCTCATAACTGCCAAAACATAGAGAATGAGAGATTTTAGTGGTTGTCTCAGTGTTGCCAAGTATGGTTTGTTATTTATAGCAACAAGAGTCCTCTATACTTTATAGGCAGAAAAATTCCACCCAAAAAACAACTTTATTACTTAAATCTGTAGAGTAGAAAACATCTGTGTCTCATCAAATTCATTTCCTCAAACGTTATGAAACAAACAAGATGTCATCAATTTCATCTTTTGATCTTCAACTGAGGAGAGGTAGGTAAGCCATAGAATACGACAAAATGTTCTTGCATGAACCCGATTGAAAAATCATGTGTTCTGTTGTAGACACATTAAAAAAAATAATTAGTAAGTTTAATAAAAATATAGTTTATTTTCATTAATAATTTGTTCTGGTGTCTTAGTTATTCTATTTGATAAGTGGACTGTAAATGATTTTATCCATCACAATAAAAAATACATGTCGTAAAATGCCCTTTCTGAAAAGCTGCCTCCACCTGCCTATTTCCTTTTATAGTCTTTTCTTGACCTTCATTATTCTTTCCAAGAAGAGGGTAATAGAAATACAGAAAAATAAACGTGAAAGTAAGCAATATATTTTGCCTTCAAGGTATTTTTTGTCAGTGAAGTTCGGCAAAGATCACGCCAAATTTTCATGCTGTTAATTTTATGAAAAATCTCTAGTTTTATAGAGTTTAATCACAGAAACATATTCTTTTCCAATCTTTTTTCTTCTAAGAAAAGCATTTAAAAAATTGAGAACAGAATTTTTTAAATTTCAATAACGTTTTGAAAATCAGGTGTTGATTTTCCGATGAAAAAAGTGTTCAATGAAAATTTAAAGAAATTTTGATGTTCCTTGTCTTGCCTTTTAGTTATAGATACAAACTACCAGTATTCATTTTTATATAAGTACCAGTACCTATAATGAAAACTGTCTAAAATTAGAAAAATGTTGTTCTCAATTGTTTTCTTGTTTTTGATGGAAAGGAAAAAGACTGAAGTTTTATCAAAAAATAAAGTGAAAAGCAGATTTTGAATATCTTGAACAGACAATGACTGGGAAATGTACATTCAACAATGAGTGTAAGGCAAGGTGTACTCTGTCATTGGCACCAACTTTTAGTTTTCCCAGGGGGGGCTCAAATAAAAAAAGAAACATTACATTGAAGCTCTTCGATTTAATTGCATACGTATTATCAGTAATAACATTTAAAGGTTACCATGCTTGTATCAATGTCCATAATTCCCCCCAGTATTAAAAAAAGAATATTCGAAATAGATTAAATTTGCATTAAAATATTTTTTTTTTTAAATAACTTCAATATAAAATACGTTCTGAACATATCAAACGAGAAAAAAAAATAACTAAACAATACAATAATTCAATGCAATGTATTTTACAAACAAATTAAATTAATAGTGACAAAGCTTGACAGTGCATCTGTGTTAAATTGTTTGTCAATTAATACCAGGGGAGGCTCAGCCCCTCCACAATTTTCCCAGGGTGGCTTGAGCCCCCAAGCCCCCACATAGTCAGCGCATATGTTCTATGTCGCAAGTCATTTGACATCAGCAATAGTGGAGAGGCAGGACTGAAGAGCCATATGAAAGGATCAAAGCACAAACAGTTTGAGTTCTCCATTTTTTATTCATATAAAGCCTTATATCTTCATTTTTCACACTATGCAAAAGTGATGAACAAGCTTCAACATCAGCACCAGCACCAAGTTCTGCGAACATATCATCTCACTTCACAACGGATGCAGTCCTGAAATCTGAAGTGTTGTGGACACTTAAAGTTGTTAAATCAAATTGCTAGTCGCTTTCAGTGTGGTGAGAACAAAACAGCTTATCTTATAACTTAGTCTGGGCCCTTATTTGAAATCATTGCTAAAAGTAAAAAAGGCTGTCAATTATGTTCTCTTTGATGAAAGTTTAAACAAATATTTACAATTGCAGCAACTTGACATTCATGCTAGATTCTGGGATGAAGGGGTAGTTAAGACAAGGTATGTGGATTCTGATTTCTAGGCCATGCTACTGCAGACAATCTTCATGAGAGAATGCTACCTGTCTTACAGGAGTTTGGTATTTCAATGGATGGGCCCAATGTAAACTGGAACGTATATGATCATTTGTGCAAGGATGTGAAGAAGCAGCAAATGGGGAAAATACCTGTTGGAAGGTGTGGTTTGCATGTAATGTATAATGCATTCCGTCAGGGGTGTGCCTTACACCCCTGACAGAATGCATTCTGGTTGGAACTAGAAGAGATTTTGCAGAATATGCACTCTTTGTTCAAAGATTGGGGTGGGTTTGTTTACAGAGTGATTACTATCATTATGCTACAAGATAGGGTTATCATACCAAGATATAAACTAGAGACATGTAGGAAGATAAAAATACAAAAAACGTTTGGCCACTTTGGGTGGTACCAAAATCTGGTCTGGCCCCTGGACTAGTGAGTAAAGTCAGTGTTGAGGAAAAGAACAATCTGAAAGATCTCTCAAAAATAGGTGTGGGATTTGTTGCCAAGAATTTAATTGAAAAGAAAAGGAGCAATCAGTGATCGGGTGTCCTGAAGTTCAAACATGAAAGCCAGGCCTTCTTAAGCAGTGTGTGTAAGAAACTGCTGGAGAAGTCACCTATCAAGTACCACATTGTGCACACATCAATCTTGTTGCTTCTCAACCAGTAAATAGTAAGAAAACCCTATCTACATTTTTGCAGTTGTTGGTAAATGCAGGCTACATCAAAGCCTGTGATTGTAACAGAATTTTGAGGAAATTCCAGGACCATTTGATTCTTTCAATCATGAGACAGACAGATTGGATATCTTCTACTATGCATTAGAAGGGCAGTCATTATACAGTAGGCTGTGAGCAGTGGTGAAGATGATGCTGTCTTTGTCACACAGGCAGGCTGATGTTGAAAGGGGCTTCTCAATTAATAAAGAACTAGTTGAAAACCAGGTGGATAGCTCACTTATTACAAGAAGACTTGTAAAGGATCATCTGAGGGAGGGATGTTGGAGGAGTCTGCAATGAGAGCATTAGCAAAGAATTACTGTCATTTGCCAGATTTCTGGCAGACAATGTTATAGACTGCACCTGGAGGAAGAAGCAGCAAAGAAACACAAAGCTAAGAAGGGGGAGAAATGGAAGGAGTTGGAAAGGGTGGTGAAACAGTGCAAGAAGAGGAAGAGTCAAATTGAGGAAGACATCAATGAACTTCTAAGAGAAGCAGATGAAGAGAAGCAAAGAAAAAGGTGAAGACTTGATGGACATTGAAATTAGAAGAACTAAAGAAACAATTGGTAAAGAACCTGGTAATGTGTCGAGAAGCTTTTTTATCAAGTGAATTAATAATAACAATGATTTTGATTTATGTTCTTGATAAAAGATTGAAGTGTGCTATTATTACTATTCTGTCTCTCTCATTGTATGCTTTGCAATCATCCCCACGGGCACTGTGATTGGATTGAATTCTACACAAACATTAATGAACTAGGTCATGGAATTTCATAATTCTGTCATGAAAAAGTCATGGAATTTTATTGTTATAACTCTGTTATATCCAGCAACATGAAGGAGGACATGTACCATACCAAATCTCAAACTCTGAATCAACTGGAGGAGTAATATATAAATAATAATAAATCTCACAAAATATTGGAGGTGGACCTCAAGGTACCAAGCCCCCTCCCCTGGGCACCTATGTGGTTTATTTCCCATCAATATGATTGATACTGTAAAGTAAACAATGTTGGTTTGCTTATAGGTAGGGAGAGTTTTTTTTTGTTTTTTTTTGGTATATAAAAGAAGTAGGGTTTTAAAAAAAGAATATACATCTTTGTCCAGTAGAATTAGGAAGAGACCATGAACAAATTTGCATAAAGATGAAAATCGGTTTGTATAAAAGAACATATCAAAAGTCCTCCAAAATCCATGAATAGGTTTTTGAGAAAAACGACCAAACGTGATTAGCCCAATAGTGGAGTATGCAGGAGATATATGCATGTCTAAGACAAGATACAAACCCTATATATGAAGGCGTAACAGGAGTTCTCAATGAAATTCTGTGGAAAGGTGGACAATAGGCTACAGAAGAACTGATTACATTTTGGGTCGGATCCATAAATTATTTTTTTTTATTGAGAAATATTTTTGTGTTCTTTTCCCATACATTCATATATACGCTCATGTCTATCTACACAATATCTCCAAAAGTTCTCAATGAATTTGAATGTAAATGTAGACAAACGGCTACAAAAGAAGTGATTACATTTTTGGTCCATGCACAATTTCCCTACGTCATAGTTATATGTCTACACCACATGATATTGCCAAAAGTTCATGGCTGTCCACACAATATCTCCAAAAGTTCTCAATGAATTTCAATGATCTTTTGTGGAAGTGTGTGCAATGGGCCATGGAAGAAGTGATTAAATTTAGGGGTGGATCAATGCACAATTACATCCCCCATATTGTAGTCCACACCCCATAATATAGCCAAAATTTCATGTCTGTCCATGTGATATCTCCAAAAGTTCTCAATGAAATTTTGCGGAAGGGTAGATAATAGGCTACAGAAGAATTGATTAAACTTTGGAGTGGAGCCAGGAATTCTTACTTGATTGAGAGAGATTTTTCCATTCTTTTTTCATATATTTATTTATACGCTCATGTCTGTCTGCACAATATCTCCAAAAGTTCTCAATGACATTTCGTAGAAGGGTGGGCAATGAGCTATGGAAGAAGCGATTAAATTTTGGGCCGGATCAATACACAATTACTTCCCCTGACAATAGCGTTGACAGAGTAGGCGCCCTTTGATTGCTTTCTAGTTATTATTGTAATTTATAACTTTGAATTATGACAAAAGATTTTGGAGGACTTTGATATGTTTTAGTTAGACCTATACCCTATCTATATAC
>VCCN01006885.1:9846063-9867278 GCA_006491835.1 Architeuthis dux
TAATAAATATACAGATGTATATGTATTATCTTAAATTGTTTTGAACTTTTTGCTCATTTGAAAATCTGATTCAATAGTGAAACAGAGTTTAAACTTTGTATGAGCCCATGAAAACATTAATAAGGTAGCTTAATTACTTTTTTAATGAAAAATTCAAAAATTGCCCTATTCAGAAATTTCTTTTTTACATCAAATATGGGCATATTGTATATTGTTGGGAAGGAAATTTCATGCTGAGTAAAATTTACACAAGAATTATATGCCCCAGAGCAAGTTATTTTCAGCTATTTACAATTAAATGTCATAAACCCTTATTTTTAAAATGAAACACCTGTGTGGACTGATAGCTATGACGTAGGGGAGATAATTGTGCATGGATCCACTCAAAAATTGAATCACTTCTTTTGTAGCCTATTGCCCACTCTTCTACACAATTTCATTCAAATTCACTGACAATCTTTGGAGATATTGTGTGGGCAGAGTGAGAACTTTTTGAGATATTTTGTGGTTGTGGACAGTTAACTAGGACCTAGGGAGATAATTGCGCATGGATCCGCTCCAAAATCTTATGACTTCTTTCGTAGCCTATTGCCCATACTTCCACAAAATTTCCTTGAAATTCATTCCGAACTTTTGAATTCATCTTATGGATAGACGGGGAACTTTTAAAGATAGTGTAGTATGGGCAGATAACTACGATGTAGGGGAGATAATTGTGCATGGATCTGCTCCAAAGTTTTATGACTTCTTTTGTTGCCTATTGCCCACCCTTCCACAAAATTGCATTGAAATTCAAGAACTTTTGGAGATATTGTGTGGACTGACAAGTGAAAAGAACAGTATCAAATTTCAGATTGGAGCTTTTCATTTAGTTCTGGCTGTTCTTTCTGTCTGAATGTTCACACAATATTTCAAAAATTCTCAATGAAATAGTCTATGAAAGTAGTCATGACATTTTGGAGTGTATCCATGCACAATTACCTCCCCTACATTGAGAGGGGCTGATGTCTACTTATGATACTGTAAATATGACTGATATGGCTCTTATTATATATATATATATATTGGTTAATTTTTCTTGTTTACGCACAAGAGAACGTATGAAATTACCATGTATTTTATATCATTTTTTTTTATTTCTGAAGTACCTAAAATATTTCATATAAAATACATGATAATTTCTTTTCATTGGTCACTCTTCAAAATTAACATATTGCTAAAAGGTTTTAATTCTCTATAATGTCCCGTTTTATATTTATACACAAATTCAGAACAAATTACTAAATTAGTCAATATTCCAACATATTGGTAAGTGCAGATTTCTCTTGCTATCTGAAAGTAGAGCGTTCCTATAAAAACCTTTCATAAGCCAAAATGGCATAAAGCGAAAAGGCAATTACCATTAATTTATATGGGAAAATCTTTTAGCGATCCCAGACCCAAAACATTGTGATAGTATGTTAGATTTTATCAAAGTAGTTCTCTTGTAACTGCAAAAACAGCTCCAAATCTGAGTGATATGTTTGGTACATATATCTAGTTTTCATATGCTAATAACTTTTCTTCCCAAGATCGGATTTGAGTGGATTTTGGTAATGTTATTGCTGGCTACCAACCCTGGTGCAAAATTCAGTGAAGCCTTATTTTTTTCCGGGTCAAAACCTATTTTTAATGTACTATGCTGTCTCTTAACAACTGCACATGTCTGGGTCAGACATATATAAGTAGATAAACTGGCCTCGAAGTACTTCATTTTGATGTGTTGAATTTTGCGTTCATGTGCAATAAGAAAGATTTGAGTGTCTTTGATGAAGGCTAAATTGTTATTGCCATAAGACTATTTCCGAAGCGCTTGTGAAGTGTTTGTGTTCAATTGTGATGAGTACCTATCGGCAGACGTCTGAGTAGGGAAAAATCACTGACCGTCGATCTGGCCAAGACTTGTCAGTGCAAGAAGTGAACAGAGGCTTTTGCACCAAGTATAAGTCAACAGAAGGTCTAGACAGTTGACCTTGACGTCAACATCAGCGTCTCCAATTTGCTGCGTTTTTAGGTAAAATCACCAGTCAGAGTCCACTTTTGGACAAGACTGGTCGGACCTATTTGGAGTCTCCTAAATCAGGCCATATTTAAAGATCTTCTAAATGCTAACCACACTCTATTCTGTTTCCTCCCTATTGTCTCAACTACTAACCAATACTAAAGCCACTAACTAATGCTAATACTTAAGAAACAGATGAACTGAAAGAACAGACTGCTCACCATGTGTTTTTACATAGAAAAAATGGTAGGTTGTCTTTTATATATCTTGTTTGACTTTGTGACTTCCTTCGAAGCCCAAGTCATCACACCGTATTTATTTTTTATTGTTGCATAAACTAAAAAAAGTGTGTATAATTATTTGATAGAATCACATATAATTTTCTTTAAAGAATTTTTTCTTTATATTTGGGCCTACTGTATTTTTAATAAGGGTAACTGTCAGGCAGCAACAATGTAACCTAAGGGATGAAAACCCTACAGAGACATGTTCTGTTGACAGTGATAAACAAAGGGAAACAACTCCAAAAACACAAAAAAGTAAAACTAAAAATCAGAATAAATGTTTTAAATGTGGGAACAGCCCATATCATCCTGTTATCCCTGATCATGTGTTCAAGCAGATTTGTAAAGATGATGTCCCTAAACTGGCAAACGCAAAGAGAGCAATACTTGATCCAGGAGTTCTAGGAGTTTGGAATATCACATTCAAAAAAGGAAGACAGAGGGCACAAGAAGACGTATATGTCATTAAAAACCTGCACACAGCACTACTAGACAGACCAGCCATCAGAGGCTGGAACTGGTGTCACGAGTCAACAACATCATCAACCTGGATTCACTGAAAAACAGATATCCAAAGCTGTGCAATGGTCTTGGTCGCATACAGCAACCTTACACCATTAAACTCAAACCTGGTGCAGAGCCGCTTTCTCTCAAGACACCATGACAGGTACCCCTTCCACTGATGCCTAACGTAAAAAAGAACTGGAGCGGATAAGTGTTATCAGCCGTGTGGAGGTGGCCACTGAATGGTGTGCAGGCATGGTGGTAGTGGCAAAAAACTTGCGTATGTCGGTGTGCAGAGAAAAGTACATTCTACCATCAGTAGAACAGACATGAGGATCATTAGCCGGCGCCACATAGTAAGCTAGATGCAAACATGGGTTTGTGCTGCTAGCCGAGGAGTCATCCAGACTAACAACCTTCATCATGCCATTTGGAAGATACTTCTTCAAGAGGTTACCATTCAGAATAGCATCGACACTGGAGCACTTTCAGAACAGAATACTAGTGAGGTAACAGAGGGTTTGGAAGGTGTCATCTGCCTTATAGATGATGTCACAGGAGGAACATGACTCGCCTACATGCTGTCTTGGGGAAGGTCGAGAATGCAGGGATCATGCTAAACATGGACAAGTGTGAGTTCTCAAAAAGAGAGGTTAAGTTCCTTGGCCACATTATTTCTGATGAAGGAGTCAAATCAGACCCAAGCAAAACCGCAGCAGTGAGTGAAATGCGGTAACCTACCAATGAATGTGAGATATGCAGCTTCCTGGGTATGGTGAATCAACTGGGAAAATTCATTCCCCAGTTAGCTGAAAAGGACAAACCCCTACGAGACTTGCTTTTCAAAAGGAGCCGACCAGGCCAAAACTTTTACATCTGAATGTTGAGACTGTACTAGATGGTCTTCTACTTAATGGTACTAAGCTGGTCATTCCCTCAGCTTTAAGGAACGATGTCCTTGAGACACTTCGGGAAGGTCATCAGGGCATAGTTAAATTCAGGCAGCATGCTCGGCAGAGTGTGTGGTGGCCAGGATTAAGCCAGCAGCTAAATGAATCAGTGCTGAACTGCAGAACGTGCATAAAAGAGCGCACTAACCACACAGAGCCTCTCATTCAGACGGAACTTCCAGACAGACCCACCCTGGCAGAGGTTAGGGGCAGACATTTTCACTCTAAAAGAGAAAATGTACCTGCTTGTGGTGGACTATTACTCAAGGTTCATAGAGATAGTGAACCTTACGCTGTCAAAGTCAGCTGACGTTATAGAACATCTCAAATCAATGTTCACACACCATGGAGTGCCAGAGACTTTAGTAACCAACAACAGACCACAATTCTTGTGCGGTACATTTTCAGGTTTTGCCTCAAAATATGGATTTCAGAATGTGACCAGCAGTCCAAGATATCCACAAAGCAATGGGGAAACTGAACGTTCAGTCCAGACAACAAAGAATCTTCTGATCAAAGTGACAGATCCCTACCTTGCCTTGCTGGCATACAGATTGACCCCACTTCAGAATGGATTTAGTCCGGCTCAGTTCTTAATGGGATGCAGATTATTCACTATGGTACCAACACATCCATCGCAATTGGATCCAGTGCTGCCAAACGGTGCTGCCATCAAATCCAAGGAGAAAGAGAGAAGGAGTGCATATAAGATTCACTATAACAAGCATCACAGAGTGTCTGATCTCAGCAGCCTTCAACATGGGAAACAGGTGTGGGTGACTGATGCCAAAGTCACTGGGGCTGTGGCAAACAAAACTTCAGCACCACGATCTTATCCAATGGGACTATATAAAGGAACAGACAGCACCTGATTCCAATGGAGTACCTAAAAAGGTTTTTAGTGGGGTGTTCAATTTACAATGAAGTTCATGCCATATTTATCCTTTAGTTTGTGTCCAGCAGCATTCTCACTTGTTTTTAGAAAATTTGGACTTTTTAATGATCAGTCAAAAAACTTGCTCAATCACCCTCTTTTTCCAATTTTGTAATTGATCACCCCCAACACGGCATGCTGTCAAAAGACATTGGTCTCATGATGGTTTCTATTATGTGACTAACCAGACCTGGTTTTTCATGAATTTATTATTCAAACCATGCTGGTAGTATTTTCATCACAGTAACTGTAAAAGCAGCATATATGGGTGGCAATGATTCATAATTTCCTTTGAAATGCTAGTTTTTGTTTTGTTTTGTTAAGGAGCTATTTATGTTGAAGAAATTGCAGTCAGAAATCGAAGGGTATTATGAACATGTTGCAATTCATCATGTTCAAAATACCTCCGATTTCTGATATTAATGAATGTCACATACCTAAATAATGCTCTTTAAATGCATTTTCCGGCAATGTAGAGGAGTCAATTTTTAAAATTTTCACTACAGTTAGCACTAACTTTGTGCTCATCCACTTTTAAAACCACATCATGGGCCCTGACAAAGCTAAACGAAGCTAAGCTATGTCAATGCTGGGACCAATACCCAGGGTTGCCATATTGGGGCTATTTTATGGTCAAATTTGACAAATCAGGCCTTTTTGAAAAGCATTTGGCCATGAACTTTTGGGTCATATCTAAGGAGGAAATCAGTTGTGCAAACTTATGCAGAGGATGCCTGGATACTGAAAAATTAAACACCAATTTCCAGTACAGTCTCTTTGTTGCACGCTGACCCTGGAAGTATGAGAGAAAGGGACTGTGGAGTTGAAAGGAAATTGCTGGGAAAATGGAAGAAATAAGAGGACTAGAATTAAGACAAGGTCCACTCGGCAATGGGAAATGAAGAGGAAGGTCCCAGGAGGAACGGACCTGCATACACATAAGGAAAAGCTAAGCTAATTTCTGCGATCAATGATATTGGAAGATGTAGATGAAACGGTGGACCCCAGGCACCAGAAATATTATTGGCCGTGAGTTGTGTGGATTTGTTTATTATAAGTAAGAAAGTTGAAATATTGCCTCCCAATAAGTGAAGTGAACTGTTTAGTGTGTCTTTGTAACACTTTGTACCTTGTGAAATCGAACAGTCGGCCCATTTTTTCACCACTTAAAAATCGAGAAAAATGTTTTCGCAAGTAATTTTTTGTGCATTCAACCTTTAAGATTCTAGGGTACCCAGGGAATTTGTCAGTTTTAAAAAAAAAAAAGAAGAAGATTTTTAAGGGTTTTACACGGGGGGGGGGGGTTCTGTTTACCATGTAACTACAATGCGAAAGTGAACCCTTACTTACCGCCATCCATCTGAAGGCCCGTTTTGAAAAGTTGTTTACGGCGTTGAAAAGTGCGTACAAATAAATTATCTCCCCGTTTTAAAGATTTTTTTTTCTCCAAAAATTACTTTCTTAAAAGAAACACTTAAGAAACAAATAGAAATCAATAAGAATTTATTTTAAATTAAGAACAAAACTAACTTTAATGTTACTTTCAACATTTTATCATTTTCTCGAAACAAACACTGGAAGAAACAAAAAAGCAACTAAAAATGACGATGAAGGTAAAAAGTGGTGTTGAATAAAAAATGTTTTTTTTTAATTAATACTAATGATTTACAATATTTCGTCAATCCTTCGTTTTATGAATACAAAAATGTTAACCATTATCGAAATTGACTATGGATGCACAAAAGGGAGAAAAGAAATTCTGTTACACCGGGTGACGTCAGCTAGACACTATTTATTACTAATTAATTGTTTCTATAGATATAAACAATTTATTCAAAGCTAAGCAATAAAAATATAATTTATGTATTAACTTCTGTTTTTCTTTCAAAAATGTTCCACACACTCGCTCACTCGATGGTAAAAACGGCGCACACAAGTTGTGCGCCGTTTTTAACATCGAGTGAGCGAGTGTGTAGAACTTTACACTTTACAATCGTTAGGTAATACTAATACAATTAGTCATTTGTACGGTTTGAGTTACGTCCCTTTGATCCTGTAGTCGATTTCGACAATGGTTAAAACTGTTGCTTTCACAAAACGAAGGATTGCCGATACTTCATCTAATGAAAATAAATGATAATAAAATAATTGCTTTTATAAACAATTATTGCATCTGGCCATTCTTTGCGTATTTTTGGTCAGAAACATCTGCAACTATCTGGCAACACTACCAATACCCCGGCACTTTTTTAAGTAGGGGACATATTGCTGATCACCGCCGGTTTAATACTTCCTTTGTCTTTTCCACGAAGCAGGTGAGATTGTTTTCGCCATTTTATTTTTCTTTCTGATGGTAAAAAAATTGATTACAGGTTAGTCAAATTGATTCTATGCTCAGGCAACCTTTTTTTATTCATTTAATATCAGGTACTATATATTTCTGGTGATTATTTGTCTCTCGGTCACGGTCGTTCTGTTGTTCAATGTTATCAGGTATGAACAACATGGACGAAAAGTTCAGCGTGAAATCATGAGAAATTTAAAAATCTGGCAAAAATCAGCATATAATTCGATTTTAATCAAATGTTCGATACTTATTTATTAAAGGACGTCTTTTTAAAAAAATAATTTTCCATGCGAAATTTCGGAGAAGAATAATTCTTTTTCATATGATTCCTACCCCACCTTTTATTAATTTGTGGATTTATTTATTTTATATAATCATGCTTTCGTTGATTTTTATACATTTTAAAGATATATCCCTGGAGATACTAATTATGTTTACTTTTTTTTAGAATAATATCCAGGAACTGCTGGAACGGAACTCTCATTTTGGAATTAAAAAATTAAAAAAGATTGAGTAAAAACAATTTTTTCCGGCAAATGTTTAGTTTTATTCAATTAATTATAATTCAGGCTTTTGATCTGTGAAACAAAAATTCTTTTCACTCAATATTTTAAAAAAAAAATTTTTCATTGATTATTCCAATATTTTTTAAATGTATATTTTTTTAATTCTTTCTATATCCTGGAGTATTATAATAAGGATGAATGATTAAATATAGCAAAATGATGAAAAAATATTTACCGGTTGTATTTTTCATATATTTTATTCTGTTTTTTGTCTATGTAAATTGACCGCTATTTCAAATAATGGGAGCTGCAAACGACAACATGCCTTTTTTTGGCACGGAGCATCTGTGGTGCATTTTAATCTTGTTTATTTTCTCCATTCAAATATATGTGTACTGTATTGTCTACCATACATACTTAGGGGAAAAGGGCAGAAAGTATGTGCCCAGTTTTTCATTACAGTTACATTGTAAATAGGGCGCAAATGCAGAATTTCATCAAAGGTAGGTAATTCATAATGTTGTACACCAGGCGTGCATAAATCAAAAATAGCAAGGGCCACATTGATTGCAGAAAATTAGTGGCGGACCGCAAGTGTAAACTTTCAGACTAAATTACAATTAAAAAGAATAACTTACAAATTATGTTATTTTTACTACCCCCACCTCTGACTTGGTCAACCCTTTGATCTCAACGTGCCAAATTGATGAAAAATTACATAATTCTTTACCCCCCCCTCTCTTTCAACCTTTCAGTTTTAATTTTAAATTAAAAGGTACTTTTTTTCTATTAGAATAAAAATTGGCCTCATGAAGATCAATAATTGGCCAATGCCGATTATCTCAAAATGTTAAATATTAGCCCGATTAATCGGTAGGTCTCTAAGCTGTAGGACTGTCAGTACTTGATGCCTTGAACAATTTCTGTTCTTTTACCAAACTGGCTGCTTTAATGATCTTTTCATATGAATCCAATTTAGCAAGAACAGGATGCTTTGTTTCAAAATGCTGCCTCAAATTATATTCCTTCAGAATAGATACCATTTCACGACACACAAGGCAGACTAATTTGTCTTTGGAGGCAATAAATAAGTACTTATTTGTCCAATCAGGGTTAAAAGTCCTGTGCTTCTCTTTTTCTTTTCACTCATGGTATCCAATATAAAGCAAATTTAAATATACAGCAGGCAGTACCGATGATAAATAAAGTTGTGGTCTGTGACCAAAGAAAAGTCAGGGAAAATATTCAAGGGTGCCAAATGACATGAAAGTTTCTTCTTTGTAGTAAGGAGAGTGAAATGCAAGGGTATTGTGGAAAAGATTAAAAATAACTCACGAAAGTTCTTTTCCTGGTTCTTTGGGTACAGTGGCTAGCTGAAAGAAGGTCTTTTTGTATGCGTATTGTCATTGAGGTATGGATGGAAAAAGAGACAAAGTGACAATGCCTGCTGCTACTTATAGTCCATTAGGGACAGCATTTTTGCATCAATTCTAGAAATAGAATTGGTCCATGTGAGGAGGTGAAAACAGAATTTCTTTTTTTTCCTCATTGTTTGAAGGAAGTTAATTAAGCACAAACAGTAAATTGTCAGTTGAAGAAGTCATGCTTCCACAAAATTGAATTTTTTGCATACAATCAGTCACTGAATTTATTTTAAAGCGCATGAAGGATTTACTATTTTGAGAAGCACCAAGAGATCTTGTGGGCCGCATGTTGTGCAGGCCTGTTGTACACAGATGTACGTATTTGCAAAATGTTTTTCTCGTACTCAAATTCCACATGTGGCAAATTATTTGAAGTGAAATAAATAGCAATTTTTCTCACTTTTTTGTAAAATGTGTTTAAGTGAATTCAATACATAGAAAAATTCAAAACAACATATTACCTCCCTTTGATATTGTTTTAAGTTATCTCTCTTGTTTTTTTGTTATAGGGTGCGATTCTGCATTAGCACTTTAAATAGAACCCAAAATAATCATAAAACCTGAAAAAATAATTTCAAAACTGACAAATTGGCAGAGTTAAGCAAGGTCTTATGGATTGAAAGCACCAAATAATACTAGCGAAATACGTTTTTCTTTTGATATTCAACTTAATCAAATCTTAACCTATATATAAAAATGTTAGCTTCTTTACAATAGAATACAGTGATTGCTCAAAATCAGTCCTAATGAAACAATCCATTTTTGACAGCTTAAAGGAATCATTAGTAGATACCTTGTTTACATACGTGGCAGATGTTTGTCTTTCTTTAGAACTCTGCCTATTTTCTTTTTCATTGGAGTCACATGCTTCACTATATATCATGACACCTCCATGATTTCTTCTAATTTTTAGTTGATGTTGTTCCTATCATATGCTGCTTCAATGCAATTCTATAGTAAAATTATTAGCAATGCATTTACATTATACATATAATAGCCCTTAATTCCTGATCATTAACAATCCCTTTCTTCCTGAGTATTGAAAATCAGTAAAATAATTTCAAATGCATTTTAATAGTAAAATCTGTTATATATCTGACCCTTTGTTCTTTTAATTGCCAAATAGGGTAAGGTTGTAATGAATTGTTAACAGTGTGGATTGGACACCTCTTGTTTCCAGTAAACATATTCGTATCCAATTGAAACTGTAACAAAACCTTCTGGTTACTTGATCTGTAATACCTATCATCCACATCACTCACACCTATCTTTTTTTAAAGCTGATAATTAGTTGAAAAGTCCATGAACAGTTTTGATTATTTGATATTGTTGTCTCGTCATTATTTGTAATACAGGCATTCCCCAATATAATGCGGTTTGCTATAGCACAGTTTGCGATATAAGACAGGTGGTTAATGGACCTCAACATCTTTACCTATATTATCGGCCACTCTTCCAGAAAACCGTGAATAAAGAATTTCCCTTTTAACCTGTAAGCTTAATATTTTGCGCTGAGCACTATTTTACTACGCCCTAAGCACATTTGTTTACCGAGGTGACACAACTCTCACCTCACTGCCACTAATCTTTCATCTATCACGACCCTTGAATATCACCCATCCCCACATCACAGTTATTGTGGCTTCCTTGGGCCAGGGGACGCTTGTGTTGTGTGAATTTTTAAAAGTAATTTTGTTTTTAATAAATTTTTTGTACCTATCTACTGTATGAACTCTTTAAGTTATGAAAATACATTTTGTTTTTCAGGTTGCAATTATCAGTTCCAAGGATATAAAACATTTCATATGAAAAATATATTTTAAAGATACTGATGCGAATGTTTATCTAGATACAATACAGAGGAAACTTAACATTATTTTTGAGTATGACATCTTTTTTCGTATAAAGAACTATTTAAAAGCAGACACCAATGCATCTATTTTTCAAGGAAGTGTGTAAAATGCTAGATTGAAAAGTCATACGAATTCTCTTCAAAAAGTTTGTTTGGAAATATGGAAAAACATAATGAACAATCCCCATTTGCTGTTGATACCACTGACAAAAAGTGTTCTCAAAACGCTGACTTGAATCAAAATATCGAGAATCCATTTGTCTGCAGAATTTGTGACAAAATATTTTCTTGGAAAGGTCACCTGGAAGAACATCTTAGAACACATACAGGAGTAACTCCATTTACTTGTAAAATCTGTGGAAAAGCTTATTCACTAAAGGGTGAGTTGAATATACATATGATAATGCACACGGGAGAATCTCCATTTACTTGTAAAGTGTGTAGCAAAGCTTTCTCTCAAGATGCTGACTTGGAAAGACATGTGCGGACTCATACTGGAGAAAAACCTTTTGTGTGTGAAGAGTGCGGCAAAGCATTTTCTCGAAAGAGTAACCTTAAAGTACATGGTAGAACTCATACTGGAGAGACACCATTTGTGTGTGAAGAGTGTGGCAAGTCATTTTCGAAAAAGAATAACCTTAAAGAACATGTTAAAACTCATACTGGAGAGACACCACTGACTTGTAAAGTGTGTAGCAAAGCTTTCTCTCAAAATGCTGACTTGGAAAGACATGTGCGGACTCATACAGGAGAAAAACCGTTTGTCTGTGAAGAGTGTGGCAAAGCATTTTCTCGAAAGAGTAACCTTAAAGACCATGTTAGAACTCATACTGGAGAGACACCATTTGTGTGTGAAGAGTGTGGCAAAACATTTTCCATAAAGAATAACCTTAAAGAACATGTTAAAACTCATACCGGAGAGACTCCATTTGCCTGCAAAGATTGTGGCAAAAGTTTTTCTCAAAAAGGTAACTTTAACAGACACATGAGAACACATACAGGAGAAACTCCATTGAAAGAATATTTGAAAACACATACTGGAGAGACCCCATTTACTTGTGAAGTGTGTGACAGAGCTTTTTCACGGAAGGGTAGCATGAAAAAGCATATGACGACACATACTGGCGAGACACCATTTACTTGTGAAATATGTGGAAAATCTTTCTCTCTAAAGGATAAGTTGAATAATCATATGATAACACACACAGGTGAATCTCCATTTACTTGTAAAGTGTGTAGCAAAGCTTTCTCTCAAAATACTGACTTGGAAAGACATATGCGAACACATACTGGAGAAAAGCCATTTGTGTGTGAAGAGTGTGGGAAAGCATTCTCTCGAAAGCCTATCCTTAAAGATCATCTTAGAACTCATACTGGAGATACTCCATATGCCTGTAAAGTCTGTGGCAAACATTTTTATCAAAAAAGTAACTTTAACAGACACATGAGAGCACATACAGGAGAAACTCCATTGAAATAACATTTGAAAACTCATACTGGAGAGACTGGGTAAGTTGAATAATCATATGATAACACACACTGATGAATCTCCATTTACTTGTAAAGTGTGTAGCAAAGCTTTCTCTCATAATGTAGCAGAATGAGCTCTATAGACAGATAGAAAAAGTTTCAATGCGTATATAAAAAGTGTGCAGTGTATATAAAATGCGATTTTTAGGTCAGGAATTAGGATAAGGGCTTTATTGACAAATGATAAACAAAATGACTTGTTTTATTTAGCTGAAACTGAAAAGTAAGGAACGTTACTAAAATTTTTGTTTGCATCAGCAAATGTTTATCCGGAGCAGCCAACATTTTTTGTTTTGTTAAAATGACAAGCAAAAAATTCCAGATTGAATCCCAATTATGGAATGCTTGTACAAGAATTTACAATAACAAAAAATGTTGGCTGCTCCGGATAAACATTTGCTGATGCAAACAAAAATGATGTAATGTTTTAACGTCAAAAAAATGTGTTAAAAATGTTTGCATAACGATACTGATGAAAGCTCAGTGTCAGAGAGAGATCCGGGCCAGCTATCCAAGAGGTAGCTAGTGTCTGCATCCCCCCTTCACAGGGGGCACAGTCAGTCGAACTAAATCGAACTCAATATTTCTAGAGCTACACAACTTTTTAACAAGAGGAAAAGTAGGAAAGAATACTGAAATGTAACCAATGGTAGTGGATCATAGCTTTTGTATATTCTTTGACAGTTTATAACTATGAGTGATAAGGTTATAAAACAAATCCCAAACGTTTTTTTTTAAAGTGCAGTTTCCCAGAGCAGTACTATGTGTAAAGTCGAATAAAAACAAACATAATATTGAAAATCAGACTTTGTGTTTCTCAATGAACCAGTTGACTTTCATATCAGTTCCTTTCAGTTAAGCCACAGCACATGAACGGAGAATGAACTTCAAACCATATCCGACCAGCCGCATCACCGAGTGTTGCCTGATTACTATACACCGGGTATGTAAAGATTCATCATCTTCAACAACCCGTAATGTAACAAAAATACTGACTTGGAAAGACATATGCAGACTCCATTTGTGTGTGAAGAGTGTGGCAAAGTATCTTTTTAAAAGTTTAACCTTAAAGAGCATCTTAGTACTCATCTAACATTTTGACTGCTGTACTCTGCAGCCTTCTTCAGGTATCGGCCATATCCAATTTTTTTTCTGTTAATCTTTTAACATTGTACTCGATGTGTCATGGAGATGGTGGTTGCTTTATTTCATCCAACTGTTTTTATTTTCCTTTATTTTACAAAAGTAATTTATTATAATCCACTTTCAGCTTGCTAGATTCATCAGAGCCCTGTTAACTGTGCGTTTTCTGGAACATGTTCCTTACTCTGTCGATAGCCAGCTTCTCAAGATGCTGGACGAGGAATGGACTTTCTCAGTTTGAATTCAGAGTTGTCCATCCCCCTGACTGGTTGCCAACCAAGGCTGAAGAAGCCAGTCTGCCCTGCTATTTACCCATAGCTGGCGGTGGGGAAGGAGAGGTGGATTCATACCTTTCCCAAGGGCATTCGTGCAAAGTGCATGCAAGCTCTCTCGGCTGGAGTTTGATCTTGGCTCGCTGATTTAATTTTCCATGATGCTAACTGTTAGGCCACTCACACCTCCGTCATAATCAGTAACTTTCCATATTGAAAATCCAATATTTTAACATTAAGAAATATAAAAAGATCATGAAAAAACCATAAAATAATAAAAATGATGAAAAATTAAGTAAAATCCAAGTTTACACACTTTTCAGATAAAATCTATTTCAAAATTATAGAATTATACTTACTTTATAGTGTTTCAGGCCTTTTATACACTTGTCAAAAGCTATTTTATTAAAAAAGTTTTCTTTGCTAATTAAAAAAACTCCATAGCAACCATAACTCTGACCTCTGCCCCTAATCCATGGTTGGTGTCCGTTGCAATTTTTCAAAAAATCAAAACAGTCATGTGGCAAAATGGCAGTTTATTAAAAATCACAAAAATCACAAACTTTTTGTTTCTTTTATTGACATTAAAATATTTCTGATCCCTAAACCATATTTTCCAATGTATTCTCCCTTGGTATTGCTTATTCCTGTTTTTGCATTGAAATCACCCTTATATCATTATTGTCACATGATGATGCATGCACTTGGATGATTTTTATTGTCAATTTTAATTTGTCGGGACCGTAATCTTGATGATCATATTTTGTACACTATTATTTGCGTTCACCATTATAATGTAATGGTTGATAGAACACAAAAACTTGCTTACCTTTTCTTCAGCACAGTATTAGAAATAAAATTAGAGATCTTAATTAACAGACAGAATCACACGTGAACGTACAACGTCCTTACTTCTGGACTCCAATTAAGAAGAAAAAGTCATGAGTCTCTTCAGTCAGCCAATAAATACACTTCTTTCAACTTATTTCCAGTTCCGATTACAAACCAAGATTTATTGCCCCTGGATTACTTCTCCTGTTTCTACTTTTTCTCCAACATGGCTGTATGCTGGAGACAAAAGTTAAAATTATATCACACGCCCCCACAGAAATAACTCCCCCCTCCTGTCCTGACATGTTGTACCAGTAGACCGCCTCAACTATGGCCTTAATTGTTTTGTTGTCCCTTTTCACAATACCCTTTCCTCTCGGTCTGTATGTAGCTCTGAAATAACTCTTCACATTCCACTTGTCCAGCATTTCTTTCAGCACTTCCAATCTAAATACAGTGCTGTTGTCCATCAACACTTCATCCACTGGACCTCTCTTCAAAAACACTTCATTTATCATCGCTGCAACCGAGGCCCCTGTCTCTGTTCTGATATCTCGCCATATGGCTACTGTCCAGGTCCAGAATCGACCATTGATATGTACACCCCTTTTCGGTAGTGCATTATATCAATTTCCAATGTCTTCCAGTTGTTTGCAACCTGAATTTCTCAGACCTTGTGCACACTCGGCGCAGGATGTATTGACTGGCACCTATTGCACTCCCTCGCCACCTTCCGGACAGCCTTCCTAGTGTTATGGGGTTTCACTTTTCGGGCCAGGTACAAGGTTCTATCCACCCCCATGTGAGGCATACCATACAGTTCCCTCATGCTGCTAGCATCGCACCACATCGCATCAGAATAAGGAGAAACGTACAGCCACAAACCAGGTGTGGAGAAAGGAATTCACTATTTTTGATAATATTTATCTTATTTGGGGATGAGCCATAATATCTTCTATGAAACAAGAAACAACACTCCATCAGTCAGATTTGTATTAGATTGCTTCTTATTTCACTGAACTGAGGCTGTCTCAAAGACAATTTCTGCTACGATTCCAATAAGCTAAGATTCTCGTTTGAGAGTCAGGGCGGCCTTTCATTCAAGTGTCAGCAGAATATTTATGTACCCATTGTTAGGGGCATTCTAAAAATTGGGTTCACCAGTTAATTGAAATAAGTGGTCAGGTTATCTTCAGATAAGTTAACACCCTAAGGCCCAACCCAGATGTGGAGAAAATAATTTTTTGATAATATTTACAATACTTCTTCTAGGAAAATAGCTACAATGGTCAAACTGTCAGAGGGTTCTTTTTTTGGGTACTGTTTTTAATTAGACTAAAATGTGGATGACTCAAATACAACTTATGCTTCAATTCCGATAAGCGAAAATGTTTGTTCATGATCCAGTGTGGGCTTATAACTGTCATATCAATATTTATGTATCCACTGTTCGAACGTGTATAAAAACAGACATGGCTTGCACCTTATCAGTGAGGGTTTAGGGCTCAAAACAAGTTGTATCGTGTACACCAAGAAGATTGTCTCAATCCTTTAACTGACAACTGGAACCATAACGGCTTATCATCTTGGTTAATACAACTACAGACTATCTTACCAAGGACCAAGTGACAACAAGTCAGCCCTGTACCTTCTCTGACAACCATCATAGAATGCCAGTGATGCTACAGCTTGTGCAAGTAAGGTAATTATCGAGAATGGTTGGCCCAAGTACTCATTCATCCAGTATCTTCTCCAACAACCATCATAGCATGCCAGTGATGCTACTTTTTTTGTCAAGATGGATCATGTTAACATACCACCCTGGAGTGGTCATTTGAACATCATCTCCACCAGTGATGGAAATGGGTTTTGGGAACTAGGTATACAATAAGGCTAGATTTTTGGAATTAGATATACAGTAATGTTTCCATTAGTAGACATTGAACCTACCAAAACCCTGGAAAGTTGAGAACAACAAAAGTTGTGCACCGTTTGTAACATCAGTTATGATATACTGGCATTTCCGGAGTAACACCTGGACGAATGTGGAAGTGACTCTAGGGGACCCCATATGTGTGGGCGTCCGAAAACAGGATATTGACTAAAGTTGCAGGTGTTTCAGCATGGGCCTAATGACAGGAATTCCAAATGACATGAAATTGGATTCAAACACAGCAGGTGTCGGGGTCAAAGTAAACCAGGATGTTGACAGGACCCCAGAATCTGTAGGTGACGAAATCTGGAAATAACACACCATTCGTGGGTGTGTCAAAGCCATAAAACTAACGGACGGTGTGGTCGAGGACAGACAGACATGAGCCGAGAAAGCATGAAGTTCAGACAGAGATTTCCCTGTTGGCCCCAGACTGTGTGCCCTGCATCATCTCTCGTTATCTCTCTCCAACTCTGCGCATTTCACCATTGGTGCATGTAGCTGAATAAAAATATGATATTTTTATAAACACTGAGTTCCAGTCTTCTTTCTTTCATGGACTCAACAAATTTTCCCCTGCCTATATAACACATCGAGTGAGCGAGTGTCCACACACTCGCTCACATGACACTTTACGATCGTTTGGTAATACTAATACAATTAGTCATTTGTATGGTTTGAGTTACGTCCCTTTGTTTCTCTAGTCGATTTCGACAATGGTTAAAACTGTTGCTTTCACAAAACGAAGGATTGCCAATACTTCATCTAATAAAAATAAATGATAATAAAATAATTGCTTTTATAAACAATTTTTGCATTTGGCCATCTTTTGCGTGGTTTTGGCCAGAAACGTCTCCAACTATCTGGCAACCCTGCCAATACCCCGGCACTTTTTAAAGTAGGGGACATATTGCTGATTACCGCCGGTTTAATACTTCTTTTGTCTTTTCCACAAAGCAGGTGAGATTGTTTTCGTCTTTTTATTTTTCTTTCTGATGAAAAAAAATTGATTACAGGTGAGTCAAATTGATCCTGTCTCAGGCAACCTTTTTTTTATTCATTTAATATCAGGTACTATATATTTTTGGTGGTTATTTGTCTCTCAGTCTCGGTCGTTCTTTTGTTCATGTTATCAGGTACACCGTACCTGTAGCCTAGGTATGTGCACGCACTTTTTTGCGCAACTTTTGAAAATTTAAAACTGTTTTTCTGAAGTTTTTTCTTGTTTTTGTTAGAAAGAAAAAAGAGCAAACTTTTGTCTATATAAAAAAAATTTTTTTTTTCATAAATTACAACGCAGAACTGAGTATTTAAATTTTTTTACTGTTTTGGTTTCCGACAAATTTTTAAGATACAAAAATGATTGCCAATTGTTTACGTCTTAAAATTTTAAGAAATTTCACTTATGGATGTCAATAAGAGTAAAAATATAATGTTGCAGGATTTGAGTCATCTATCTGTTGATTTTCCAATTTGAAAATATTTTTGTCCGCGCTGCTAACATTCAGTGTTGCCAACTCGATCTTTTTCGGCTGAAACTGCTTTTTAAAAAAATGGATAAAATCAGCTAAATGTTTTCGAAAAAAATAACTATACCAAGACTCTAGAACAAATTATTAATAAAAAATGTACATTTACTTTTAAACTTTCCAGATTTGTAGTGGAATTGCCAAAAAAGAATTTAGTATCTGACTCCAAAAATATTCTCAACGCAAAAGTTTCGCTTTATCGATCTTAAAATTATGAAAAAAGATTTCCTATGTAGTTTGATTTGCTTTGATTGACCATGACCTTCGTTTCTTCCTGAATTTTTTAATTTTTTTAGAAATATTGTCTTTTATGGGGAAAGCGACTCAATTGGCTCTAAAGTAGTGGGTGACTGATTTACAACAAACTTATTTTAAACTTGACCGTACTTTAATTATTTTCGCCTAAAACTTCTTCAAAAAAGTTTTTCTACTTTCGGCTAACTTTATGGTTAAAATATTGAATATATATGTTTTGAGTTAGCTATAAAATAATATTGAACCGGCTAATTATTTTTTTTAAATGGCCATATTTCTGGCTAAATAGGAAAAAAGCTAGCTGAAAAATGGCTGATTTGGCATACCAAAAAAATCATATCCAAATTGTTATCTCCTTTGACTTTCGCTCTTTTGAAAACATGTGGCCTCAGTAGATCCATACCTGCCCTCGTGCTGTCAAATCTCAGAGATCTGAACATGAAAAACATTTTTTAAAATTCTTTTTAATTCCTTCTCTCTCTCCTCATTTATTTTTCAAAAATTATTTTAAATATTACAAAAAATGTATATAAAAGAAAATTTTATGTTCATAATTTCTTTTTCTTACGGAAATCACCGATAATTTATATAAACTTAAAAGTAAAACGAAAATTTACCAAGAAGAGCAATATTTTATTTTATTTTTCAGTTTTTTGTATTAGTCCTAAGTAAGGGTTTTTTACAGAACCCTCGGGGTCAATTTAAAAAAAAATTAAAACAGAATTTGACTTTTCACAGGCTTATCTTTCATATATGTAAAAATCAGGACTGGCCCATATTTATAAGTATACTAAATTAACAACATAATTAAGGTGTGTGCAGGGGGGGGGGATTCACATGAAAAAACATTTTATTTTTCCGAAATTCGCCATTTCATACATAAGCTCTGAAAATGTCATTAAAATCCAATAAATAGGTGATTTTTGGTAATTTTTTAATTGTTTCAGGCATTTGATTATGTGCATCGATTTTATCGATTTTTATCGATATTGCATAGCTATTATCAGGTATGAACAAAATGGACAAAATTTTCAGTGTGAATCCAATTTTGCAAGAACAGGATGCTTTGTTTCAAAATGCTGCCTCAAATTATATTCCTTCAGAACGGATACTGTTTCATGATGTACGCAGGCACACTATTTTATCTTTGGAGGCAATAAATAAGTACTTATTTGTCCAATCAGGGTTAAGTCTTGTGCTTTTCTTTCTTTTCAGTAATGGTATCCAATATAAAACAAAATTAAATATACAGTGCACAGTACACTATCAATGATAAATAAAGGTGTGGCCTGTAACCAAAGAAAAGTCAGGAGAAATGTCCACATGTGGGAAAATATTCAAAGATGCCAAATGACACAAAGGTTTCTTCTTGTTCATAGTAAGGTGAGTGAAATGGAAAGGTATTAATTTTGGAAAAGATTAAAAATAACTCACAAAAGTTCTTTTCCTGGTTCTTTGGGTACAGTGGCTGGCTGAAAGAAAGTCTTTTTGTATGCGTCGTAGTGTGAGGGTTCGAAAGAATGCCTCCACAGTGTTGTTGTTATAGGGGTATAGATGGAAAAAGATACAAAGTGATGTCTGCTGCTACTTATAGTCCATTGGGGACAGCCTTTTGCATCAATTCTAGGAAATAGAATTGGTCCACATGGGGAGGTGAATAAACATTAACTCTGAAAATTTTTTTTCCTTTTTTGTAATTATAATGTAAAACTCGGCCTTGACTTTCCGTCATAATTTAAAAATTATGTTGGCATTTAATAAAATTCTTTATTGATGAGACCAATTGGCAGAATCATGGTAAACAAACCTCCTAAATTTCCATATAAAATGAGATATTCCATTTGAAAATTCATTTTAACATGCACAAATTGAGATTTTTTTGTGAATTTTAGTACATTAAAATCCTTGTAGCACAAGTTCCCATTTGTTCTCCACCATGAAATGTTGTACATATCATGCCAAAGGCCAGACCGATTATTCACCAAATTTAGAAAAAATGACCTGTTAAGTTCAAGGTCAACTTTCTTTTTTGATCTCTGAGGTAAAAATGCACACAAAAGTTTTAGATCTACTTGAATACTTTAAAATGGTATATAAATGAGCTTTTTAGGTGTAAAAACAACTGATATATTGATTTTCAAATTTTATCACTAACTTCAAAAAATCACATTTTTGGCAAAGTTCCGGAATCCTTTGAGCTAGAAATGTGAGACAGGTGCCATTCAGTCGTATAAAGATCTATAATTGTGCCAAATTTGAACAATCATGGTATTTTTGCCTTAAAACTTGTTGATTTGACACGGAATGACGCTATGCCCTAAGCCCATTTGTTTACCGAGGTGACACAACTCTCACCTCACCACCACTAAGAAATATATTTGACTTACACTGGCAAAACAACTGTAAAAATGAAATGAATTAGACAAAACATTTCTGTAGTCAATGAATGAAACTTTTTTTTTATTAATTCTTTTCCCCTTTCCCCTCAGGAGCTTAGATACAGTGTATCTGAAGGAGCAGTAGCTTACAGGTTGGAAGGATTATGTAAATATTTTGTTTTTAAATACTGAAATTTGGTATAATTTTGGTGGTATTATTTTATGAAAAACAAACACTAAATAATGCCTTTGTTTATTTATTCAAATCTCAGTTTTTATATGAGAGACAATGTTCAGTCTTTCATATATTGCCCATCCCCATGCCACAGTTATCGTGGCTCGGTTGTAATGTAGTTGGCTTCCTTGGACCCCAACACCTATGTTATAATGGAACGCTTGTGTTGAGTGAACTTTTAAAAGTAATTTTGTTTATATATTTCTTTTGTTCCTATCTATTGTATGAACTGAAAGTTATAAAAAGTACTTTTTTTTTTTTTTTTCA
>VCCN01006885.1:9867288-9901752 GCA_006491835.1 Architeuthis dux
TCAGTTCCAAGGATATAAAACAGTTCATATGAAAAATATATTTTAATGATACTGATGCAAATGTTTATCTAGATACAATACAAAGGAAACATAACATTATTTTTGAGTATGACATCCTTTTTCCTATAAAGAACTATTTAAAAGCAGAGAAAATGTGTAAAATGCTAGATTGAAAAGTCATACGAATCCTCTTCAAAACGTTTGTTTGGAAATCAATATGGAAAAACATAATGAACAATCCCCATTTGCTGTTGATACCAATAACAAAGTTTTTTCTCAAAACGCTGACGAATCAAAATATTAAAAATCACCTAAGAGAGAGTCCAGTTGTCTGTGGAATTTGTGACAAAATCTTTTCTTGGAAAGGTCACTTGGAAGAACATCTTAGAATGCATACAGGAGTAACTCCATTTACTTGTGAAATCTGTGGAAAAGCTTTCTCTCTAAAGGATAAGTTGAATAATCATATGATAACACACACTGGAGAATCTCCATTTACTTGTAAAGTGTGTAGCAAAGCTTTCTCTCAAAATGCTGACTTGGAAAGACACATGCGGACTCATACTGGAGAAAAACCATTTGTGTGTGAAGAGTGTAGCAAAGCATTTTCTCGAAAGAGTAACCTTAAAGTACATGGTAGAACCCATACTGGAGAGACACCATTTGTGTGTGAGGATTGTGGCAAGTCATTTTCAAAAAAGAATAACCTTAAAGAACATGTTAAAACTCATACTGGAGAGACACCATTGACTTGTAAAGTGTGTAGCAAAGCTTTCTCTCAAAATGCTGACTTGGAAAGACATGTGCGAACTCATACTGGAGAAAAACCGTTTGTGTGTGAAGATTGTGGCAAAGCATTTTCTCGAATGTGTAACCTTAAAAACCATGTTAGAACTCATACTGGAGAGACTCCATTTGCCTGCAACGTCTGTGGCAAAAGTTTTTATCAAAAAAGTAACTTTAACAGACACATGAGAAGACATACAGGAGAAACTCCATTGAAATAACATTTGAAAACTCATACTGGATGAGTTGAATAATCATATGATAACACACACTGGTGAATCTCCATTTACTAGTGTGTAGCAAAGCTTTCTCGCAAAATGAGCTCTATAGATAGATAGAATAAGTTTAAATGCGTATATAAAAAATTGTGCAGTGTATATAAAATGTGATTGTTAGGTCAGGAATTAGAATAAAGGCTATATTGACAAATGGTAAACAAAATGAATTGTTTTATTTAGCTGAAATTGAAAAGTAAGGAATGTTACTGCTTGTACAAGAATTTACAATAACAAAAAAATGTTGGCTGATCCGTCTAAAAAATTTGCTGATGCAAACAAAAATGTTTTAACATCAAGAAAAGAATATGTGTCAAAAATGTTTGCATATCAATAGAGGTGAAAGCCCCTAGTCAGAGAGAGACCTGGGCCAGCTGTCCACAAGGTAGCTAGGACTTGTATTCGCGTCCCCCTCCACAGGGGACACGGCCAGTCAAACTCAGTATTTCTAGAGCTACACAAGAGGAAAAAAAAAATGAACAAAAATCATAGGAAAGAAGAAAGAATAATGAAATGTAACCAATGGTAGCAGATCATAGATTTTGTTATTGTTTGAAGTTTATAACTTTGAGTGGCAAGGTTATGAAACAAATCTCAAAAGTGCAGGTTCCTAGAGCATAGCTACACATAAAGTCGAATAAAAACAAACATAATATTTAAAATCAGACTTTGTTTTTCTCAATGAACCAGTTGACTTTCATATCAGTTCCTTTCAGCGAAGCCACAGCACATGAATGGAGAATTAACTTCACACCATGTTCAACCAGCAACATCACTGAGTGTTGCCTGTTTACTATACACCAGGTATGTAACGATTCAACATCATCATCAACAACCTATAGTGTAACAAAAATACTGACTTGGAAGGACATATGCAGACTCTTACTGGAGAAACTCCATTTGTGTGTGAAGAGTGTGGCAAAGCATTTTCAAAAATGTTTAACCTTAAAGAACATCTTAGAACTCATACTGGAGAGACTCCATTTGCCTGCAAAGTCTTTGGCAAATGTTTTTCTCAAAAACGTACCCTTAACCAACATATATACATACAGGAGAAACTCCATTAACTTGTGAAATCTCTGGTAATTCTTGTTCACAAAAGGGTCATTTAAAAGAACATATGAGGACACATGCTGGAGAGACTCCATTTGACTTTGAAGTGTAAGGGAAAGTGTTGTTTTTTTTTCCAAAAATGTTAACATTACACCTAAGGCAGTTATTCACAGATAATTTTGCTATTTTAGAAAAGTCACATGTTTTTAAAATTTAATAACGAATAAAAGTTTCTTCATGGCAGAATGTTGCAATGATTCTTTACGACAAGTTTCTTCATCTTTGTTTTTAAAACATTTTGACTGCTGTAGAGAGTACAGCAGTCAAAATATTTTAAAAACAGCCTTCTTCAGTTTTTTTCTGTTAATCTTTTACTTGTACTCGATGTGTTATGGAGAGGTGGAGACAGCGGTTGCTTTATTTCGTCCAACTGTTTTTATTCTCCTTCATTTTACAAAAGCAATTTATTATAATCCACTCCCAGCTTGCTTGGCCCATCAAAGCTTCACCAGAGCACTGTTAACTGTATGTTTTCGGGAACATGTTCCTTACTCTGTCTATAACCAGCTTCTCGAGATGCTGGAGGAGTTAGATTTTCTCAGTTTGAATTCAGAGTTGTCCATCCCCCTGATTTATCCATACCGGGGCTCTTCTCCTCAAACCATTCCAGGGTCCATTTTTCACCATTAAATTGTGCATGGAAGTCCTTGTCGTTAATGGTTACACTTCCACCCCCTTCTCTAAATCTTTTGTCTACACCCCAGGGTCTCCACTCTTTGGCTGCATACTCACTGCACATTGGGCTATTCCAAACTTCACTCCTCCCTCATTGATTGTAAGGCCCTAAAACACTGCCTGTTAAATGTCCACACTTACCCCTTGCCTCCCCACCACTTGCAGCTTGTTGCCTCCCTTTGACCAACAATGGCGGCTGTCGCTAAGTCTTGCACCTTATGGACGGTCAACACCCTTGCACTCATTAATACATCACCCATGGCCGTGATTTCTATGCCAGTCAGTGTTGAGGACCACAGAGATGTAACAAATGCAAGCTTCACCACTCTCACTAATGCTTCTTCCATGAATCCCGCTAACCTTCTTATTTTGTTAACGTATACATCCATCTGTTCCCCAGTCTACCTTGCCCTTCCCAGCTTCCCATATGCGCCTTCTGTAAATGCCTAATCCCACATCTAACTGATCTTCATCATTCATTTCCAGATAGAGTGCCAACACATCCCCTTCTAGGTACAAAGACATGAAGCTAGCAAGGTCTGGAATATCTTGGAACTTCACCACCAACTTCACCTTCTTAAGCCACGCAATCACATCACCCTTTTCAAAAAAACAAGTGTCAAAGCTGCTGGATTTAAAGTAAGGGACCAATTTAGCATAAACTTGGATTGCAGTTTGAATCCCCACTAAAAATCCATTTTGGGGGGATTTTTTAAGAAACAAAAAATCCTTTTTCTACACATAATGAGTAAATGTTTAAATTTTCAGCCCTCTAACTCCACTGGTGTGGCCTGTACATGTATTTTGATATAAAATTAACAATTATTGAGAAAAAAAATACGTTTTGTCTATATATACACCAAGGACTTTCTCTACACTCACGTTTTCTAGTGTATGGTAAACTCCATCCTCTGTCTTCATGGTGTATAAGATTATTTTTGCCTAGAAGAATCACTTTGCATTTTAACAGGTGGAAACGCATTTTCATTGTCTTAGCCCAAGTTTCAAGCCGCATGAGATCTTCAGCTAGAAGTGCTGCTTCTTCTGTTGGTACTGGTAGTGTTATGATATCCTCCCATGAAAAGGTTATCCTGGGATCAGACACCTGTGCGGAAATGTAAGTGACCCCGGTCACCTTAGGAAATAGGTATATTGCACCGGCGTCCAAAACAGGATATGGGGACCGGTGAACAACACCTGCGTAGGCGTTAGAGAAACCTATAAAGCAGACCTGAATAGAAAACTCGGGGGCGGACAGAAATCTCGACACTCAAAGAAGAGACAGACATCAGCGGAGCCATAAGACCCGAGACTGCTGTCCCTGTTGGGGACAGACAAGAAATGCGGACAGACAAAAGAGGACCCAAGCAGCCAGGAGGCAGACCGCCAAGTTCCCCTGTTGGGAACGGTCTCTCGGCACCCATCATCTCCGGCCAACAAAGATGTATGTTATGTAATAAAAATATGTCCAGATAATTTTACAAGCAAGTCTTTGAGTTTCCTTTCAGTCCGAGTCCAGAACATTCACCCCGCTATACAACAGTAGATATAGCTTGGTATCATCTGCAAATAGACATTATTGACTTTACTTTCATAGATAGGTCGTTCACAAACAACAAGAATATTGGACCCAGGATAGAGCCTTGCGGCACTCCAGAGAGAACGCTGGACTATCCAGTGTTGCATCCGTTACTCTTACCTTTTGTCATCTGTTGGATAGAAACTCTGGAATTGTTAAACCACACGTCAATTATGCTATTGATCATGTGATTGGTAAGTGTTTAACCATGTTGATCAATTACAACATTATGTGTAATGTAATATCTTTGGAAGAGTTGTTTTTATTCAAAGAAACATCTCTTATTAGTGTTGGTTGAGTGACATCATGCTTAATTGTTCCTTTATCAGCCATGATAGCAATTGGCGATTTCTTTCCAGTGCAAGGCAATTCCTTTTTAACAACATCCATAAGCATTCCTGGAGAGTGTCATAGACTGAAAGAAGAAATTTTGGCATGAAGTTTACACTATGATTTAATTCACCCATATCTATTTTATTGAAAGCAAACCAGAAATTTGGAGAAATGAGTGTTAGGCAAGTCATAGTAAAAAATGAAATAGGCAAATGACCCAATTCTTGGACCCATTTCTTTGTTTCTGTCTGTTTTCCGTTTATTTCCGTAAATTTTTTGCGACATGACAGGAAACTTTTCAAATTCAATGTCTTTGATGTCGAATATACCAGTTCTTAACTTGTTTCTCATCAAAACAAAATAAGCAATTCAATGCTGAATGATCCTAATTAAGTTCAAAAGTATCATCTAAGAGACTAACATTTTTTTATGCATGAGTATGTTAATATGTCATATACATAGAAAGATAACTCTGTTAGCTTTCTTTGGTAATGATCAGTAGCGGAACTCTCCCATTTCGGCGTCCCTTTTCTCTGATATTTTACTGTGTTCAAATTAGTTAGCGGTTGTGGTGTCCTCGCATGTAGATGTCTATATTCGAGTGTAAATAAAAGTGAATTGAAGGCCCCAAGAAATGTATGTGTTTATATTGTGTTTTATCAAGGTTTATAGCAAACAAGTTGCTCTACAGAGTATAAGGACAAAAGCCTGGAAAATTCATCGCCCTGCTGTTACTTCCTTTTTAGAAGCTAATAACTTATGGTGGCATTAGGCGATGAAGCTTCATTATTTGGCTCAAGTCTGTCCAGCAGGGCTCCAATTTGTAAAATGATTTCAGAAGGTCTTTCAGAAAAGTCTGGTGGGGTTGATACTGGACATGACAGGGTAGAAGGGTGATCTGCCGGTTGTTCAGAAAGAAAAAAAGTTTGATCATCCGGCTGTTGTGGAGAATCATCGGACTCAACTAAATTCTCCACCTCTGGTCCAGGAGGATTTTCTTCAATCTGTGCTCTTTTGGTTACCTGTGCCAAAATCAATTTGGGTCTGTCCTTTGACAAAGGGATCCCTTCCCTCATGAGCATTTTCAAAATGTGGTTTCAAACTTTCCTAGCGCCCCAAACCTTCCCACAAATAACTGACCGCTTTGATGGAGGTAATGGTTTGCTTTTTGAGAATTCATATAGCATGTAGCAATGTCTATAAAGATAAAGAAGTAATTATAAAGAAAAAACTCTTTGTAATTACCCCCAACTTGCATCAACAGGTGCTTGGTCATATGATGCCTTTTATGATAAATTTCTTTTTATAAATTCTGTATTGTGGTTAAAGTCCTAAATTCATATAAAAGTTTGAATGTTAATATCAAGGGGAATAGGTGCTGATCAAAGTTACTTCCCTTCCATCTTTAGGTAAATTTAAAAATTGTATTCACTGAAGCATTCCACTGTCAATTGGAGCAGTATCTAGCAGTTTATGACATTCAGAGTTTCAAAAGTCTCAGAATTTTATGAATAGATTAAAATCCTTAACAAAAACACAGTACTAAATAAAATTAGGACATAATTTATGATAAGCAATGACTAAACACTTGTTCTAATCATTTGTAAATGTTGATTTTTATAGAATGGAACAATTGATTATAAATTAAAATATTGTAAACTTGAACTTCACTTGGAAACCGTAAATCTTGTCTCTTTATATAAAATAATTCATTATTCTTTAATTAAATATTTACAAATAAAAGATGAGTTACAGAAAGGGAATGGCTGTAAATCACATCTTGAAAACTGGTTGAATTCTCTTTTTGAAGTTTTGATGAAGATAAGATATTGAATTGTCTATAGTTTTGAGAAGGGTCATTAACATTCAAAGAGTTTTTCAGACCATTGAACTGCTTCTTGTTGATCTATTGTCCGGCCTTCTTCAGGTGTACAATCTGAATACGATGGTGGTAAACAGAATTTTTTTTTCCAATGATAGTATCGCTTATAACATAGGATTTGGGTATTTTTCTTTACTTACATTGTCAGGCCTGGATTTCTATACCTTGTCCCTGTTGAGTAGCAGAAGCCACATCTGGTTGAACTCAGTACTTGTCTTACTTATACATTCAGTCAACATGTTGATGTGTGCTGCCTCTTTGATTTTTCTCAGTTTCCAACAGCATGTCAATAATCCAGACTTCCTCCCAGAGAGGAAAGTGATATACCTGGAGGGAAAAGGGCTAAGTCAGACAAGTGCAGAGTTCAACCAGATGTGGTTTCTGCTACTAAACGGGGACAAGGTATGGGAATCCAGTTAACTAAACAAACAACAAGTAGTTCAATTGTCCGAAAAACTCTTTGAAAAATATTGAATTGTTTCTGATAAACTTTGCAGAGTTTTATTTTTGATGTTTTTCATTTAGAAATAAATCAACAAATTCTATATTCTGTAGATTAAACTGATTAAAGCTCAAAGCTGTAACACCGGAGAGGAAGAATGTAAAGGTTTTCCATTTAAAAGTCAGTCATCAAATTTTATGTTCTGTAGACTAAACAGATCAAAACTCAAAGTTGTGACACTGGGCCAGGAGAGTGTTAACATTTTAAAATGTAAAAAGCATTTTCTAGATATTGCATTGCATTTCTCTAAAAATTAGCATCACCGTGAACATTCATAGGATATGTTAATTTTTTTCTGCTGTTATTTTGAAATTTTTCTCTGTAGAATTGCCACTTTCACAAGCTAAAGTATAACTCTTTGATGACTGGAGAATTGTACCATATTCTTAATTGAATCAACTATCTTGTTGTGAATGAATTTTTTAAAGTATGGCAAGAAGATTCCTGTTTAAAAAAGGATAGACAAGTAAACTAACATTAGGGGACATAACTGTGGAGTAGCCTGCCATAATTGTCATGTAAAATAATTTTCTGTCCGTTATACGAAACTACAGCTTCAAAGTATTTCAGTTACTTCTCTTCAGTGTTGTCAATTTAGATATTTTATATCTAAATTAGATCTATAAATAAAGTGAGAAAATATACTCTTATCTAAAGATTATTACACATTGATGAAAAAATTATTCCTCGTACCTTCTTTTCCAATGAAAAAACAAATTGTAAAAAAAGCATTTGAATAAGTAGAAAATATGAGAATATAATTCCTCAAATTGGATTTGATAAAATAAGAAAAACAAAAGGTATAGTCACAATAGTCCTGTCATTTATTGCACAATGAGTTTCATAAAATAATGAGACGCTGTTCTTTGTTTATGATGTCATTAATAGCAACAATCAGAACAGAAATATCGTTAAAAGTAATAACAAAACAAAATTTTTTAAAAATGCTGTTACGTCATCTAACTATAATTTAATTTAATCTCGAAAATATAGAAAAATTTGGCAGAAAAAAAAAAACGATTCTCTCTCTTTCCATACTCACCAAACACTTTAAATCTATGAAATCATGCTTATGAATGCTGGTGATGTAGTATATTTGGCCAAAAAACAATATCCATTTCAAAATAAATTTTTATTGTAAATTGAGCAACCCCCGGATATAGAGAACTGTAAATCCAAACAACTTCAAACTTGACACTGCAATGTCTGGTGCACAGACCAACATATCTGGCAAATATCAACTTGAGAGAGAGAGAGAGAGTGAGAGATAAATAAATTAATATATAAGAATGATATATATATATAAATATGTTTGTTATGTGGATGTAAAGGAATCTGACAGAATGGTAGATGTGATTAGACAATGTGGAAAAGAAAGATTAAGAAAGGCGTGTTGTCTCAAACATATTTATTATCATGAAGATAAACTTTTATGCATTTTGTCACTGTGAGCGAATTCATCAGAAGAAATTTGAACCTTGCAGACAAGTTGCACTCATCCTAGCAAAATCACAATTACATTTTACATGTTCACTAAGTATTATTGTGGCATAATGGTTACCGTACTTGGCTTTCAATCACTACAAAGTATTAGAAGTTTACTAGATTTTGCATTCCAGTGTTTTTGATGTATTGTAGCAGAAAGAGATGCTTGACAACATCAAAGGCGTGGTGCACTTAAGAACTGGTCATGGCCAAGTGTATGATGAAAGCTGAAGCAGTTTCAAGCGCTGGAGATGTGTTGTAAAAATGGTTTATATTGTAAAAATTAGCACACTAAAATTAATTCATATCACATTCATAGGGGCGGCAATGGGCATGGTTCCTGGTGTTCAGAGCAAGCAGAACTTCAGCACCCTTCAAAGTATAGTATTATCAAACAAGGTGCAGAAATTCCTTTGCGATATCGCCTCACCCCTAATCCTTACAACTTTCCCATCTATTGTGAGCATTCTATCTCGACGAACTAGCTACGGTTGACATCGGTCATGAGAATTTCCTGAACTGATAGTTCTTAGTTTTACCATATCAAAAAATATTTAACTGTCAGATATTTCTGAAAAATCTGACTTCAGATCAGGGAATTTTCTCATTTTGACTGCTTTTATTCTGTTTAACTTCATTATCCCATTTGTACTTGGAAAGTCTGACTCTCTCAGATGCAGGCACTCCCAAGCACTTGGTTCCCTGGATGGCTACCTGTGTGGCCGATGTCTTGAGCCAGCTCTTACTGTACTTATACATTCTATGAGTGTTAACAAGCATGAGCATGAAATGTATAATGACAAGCATCTTTTCTTTTGCATTTTTGACAGAATTACAATACGTTAAAGGTATTTTATGATTTTCTGGGTTGGGACAAACACGAAAATAATCTCTTGCAAAATAATATCCGGTGTTACTCAAAACAATAACTATGCCGAAGAATTCTATCATATTAAAATAATGACACAGTGTTCCTGATTTTAATTTAAATTTCAATCCAATCCACCAGAATGTTACCCAAAACAATAATTGTGCAGAAGAATTCTGTCATATTAAAATGACACAGCGTTCCCGATTTAAAAATTTAATTTTAATTTCATAATTTTTTCTAGAATTTTCACCTCTGTCAGCGAAGTTGAAAAGAGGTATATGTTAATGTGGAGTGGTGGGCAATAGGCCATGGGAGAACTTATTAAATTTTGGAGCAGATCCATGCACAATTATGTTGTGGTTATATGTCCAAACCACATAATATTGCCAAATTTTCTCAGATTTTGTGGACAATATGCTACGGAGGAAGTGATTAAATTTAAATCAACAACAATAAATCCTTTTTCTACTTTTCATAAATCATATACGATCGTAAATAAAAATCCTTTTTTTCTTCATAAATCTTATACACAATATATGTTATAAGTACTAAATACCAGATTTACAATAGATGCTTTTGTTTTTCATAAATTGTAAACATTAACATACCCCCATCGCAGTAATTTTAGAAAAAAACAGTTAACCAGTGTTTTTGGAAAATAATAAATTCTGAAAAATAAGTGATTTTCAGTAAGATAAATGATTTTTAACATGTTTGCAAAGGATCTATGAATGCTTTGAAAATGGCAATCCACACACTTTACAAGAAAGTGATTTCTCTCTAGTTTGTACTTTTAAAATGCAGATCCACACATTTCAGAAGTGCATGGTGACTCTCCAAGGTGTGTTTGCATATGCTTTTTAAATTTTGAACACCTTGAAAATTCTGACCCACACACTTTGCACGACCATGATTTCTCTCCAGTGTGTATGTGCATGTGTCTCTTTAAAGCTGAATTCTGTGAAAATGCAGATCCACACACATCACAAGAATAGGGTTTCTCTCCAGTGTGTGTTCGCATGTGCCTCTTAAACACTGAACAGTCAGAAAATGCTGATCCACATGCCTCACAAGAATATGGTTTCTCTCCAGTGTGTGTTCGCATGTGTGTATTTAAATTTGAATTCAGTGAAAATGCTGATCCACATACCTCACAAGAATATGGTTTCTCGCCAGTGTGTGAGCGCATGTGTCTAATAAAAGTTGAATTGTTTGAAAATGCTGATCCACACACCTCACAAGCATATGGTTTCTCACCAGTGTGTGTTCGTATGTGTATTTTTAAAGCTGAATTCCGTGAAAATGCTGATCCACACACCTCACAAGAATATGGTTTTTCGCCAGTGTGCGTTCGCATGTGTGTCTTCAAATCTGAATTCTGTGAAAATGCTGATCCACACACCTCACAAAAATATGGTTTCTCTCCAGTGTGTGTTCGCATGTGTCTCTTAAAAGCTGAATTGTCTGAAAATGCTGATCCACACACCTGACAATTATATGGTTTCTCACCAGTGTGTGTTCGTATGTGTCTTTTTAAACTTGAATTCCGTGAAAATGCTGATCCACACACATCACAAGAATAGAGTTTCTCGCCAGCGTGTGTGCGCATGTGTTTTTTCAACTTGGACTTCTGTGGAAATGCTGATCCGCATACCTTACATGTGTAAGATTTCCCTCCAGTGTGTGACTGTTTGTACATTTTTCAATTTGAATCTTTTGAAAATGCCAGTCCATACAATTTGCAATGAGAATGTTAGCCTCCAGTGTTGGTTCACATATGTGTTTTTAAAATCTGAATTCTGTGAAAATGAAGATCCACGCATCTCACAAGAATAGGGTTTCTCTACGTTCTTTAAAAAAAGAAACTATGAAATCAAAACTGCATACGAATGTAGATTATTTTTAGCACGTTTTTGTAAATATCATTATAAAGACCCCAAAATGCAAATCAACACATTTTGTATTCACCATTTAATCAATTATTAGTACCTTCATACAGTATTTATGTATGGCCATTGGAGAGGTTCATTTGTTCTTCACTGCAATTGATATCTGTGAATGAAAAAGAGGTATTATTAATGTAAATAGTAGATCTATATATTAGCAATTATAAAATGATTATAACTCAGTTTGTGCCAATATATCACATACTTTATGTTCAGTCAAAAAATACAGTTTATATACTACTGTTCTTCACATAAACATGATTTAATCAAGTATGATAATTTAAATATTTGTCATTTTTACTTTTGTTTCTCTTTTCATTAATGCTACCTTGTGCCATTCTTTTCAGCAATACTGTTTTAAAGTGATTTGTGTTACTCCCACTGGGCTTATAATAAAAACCTATGCACAAATGTGACAATTTTCACTGTTATAAAGTGAATGAACAAAAGAGGAATTGTGTAGATTGATTGATAAATCCTGATAAAACAACCAAATGCACTTGAAAGACTCCTGAATTGGATGTAGAGAGAGTCATTATTGTTATCAATTGAACAAACAAAAGAGAAATTGTCTACATTGACTGAGAGATCCTAATGAACCAACCAAATGCAAACAGCACTTCAAAAACACATACATGGATGGAGAGAATCATTATTATTAATTGAACAAACAGAAATTGGTTCAACAAATTGAGAAATCTTAACAAACCAAACAAATTTCAGCAGCACTTAAAAAACTCATGAGTTGCATATAGATTTATGCCAGGCTTTCTAAAGTGGTTTTCTGTTCTGATTATAAAAATTGGAATTATTTATTTTACACAACATCTGAAACCATGAAGTTAAAAGAGGATTATGATTCAAAGAAAAAAATACAAGTTAAAATCTGATTGATTGAATTGCTAAAAAGGATTTCATTTTTAGATAAAATACTACAGAAACATATTTCTTTTTACAGTAGCAATTTTAAACTATCAACACTGGTCAAAGATCAAAGAGGGAAGGGATGGTTATCTTCAAACTAGAACCATGATGACAGGTAAGATATTTTTATCAAGAAAAAGCTTATGAGAACTGATGACAATGTTTCTCCACTTCATAGTAAGGATGTAAAGAGGAACATAATTACTTCTTTCATGCACATTATACTTAGTTTGAATATACAAGTAATACATCCCTTGCTAGTGGTCTACACTTGAAATATTAAGTTTTAAAAAAAGAATGTTAATTTTCATTATGCTCTGTTCGAACATATACTAAGTGATATCACCTATGCGAGTGGTCTAATGTAGAAATCTATATCATGGTTTGTTACCGTATTTGAAGGCATATAAGCCCAGCCCCCCAAAAGTAACCTTTATTGTTCAGCCCTTCATTTACCGGAACTTGAGGAACAGCTACAAAACACTGGGTGATAAATGAGAGAAATTCAGGTATATGCGTTTTTTTTTAAAAATATTGCCAGCTGAAATAAGGTGAGGGGGATCATATATGCCAGTGGTTACCAACTTGGATTTGTCATGAAAAAAAAGGGGTTTCTAGCGGGGTTCATCAGTAAAAGTTTGACAGAGAAGCTTGAAACAGAATCTTAATATTAAGTAAAACATATTAATATTATATAAAACATTTCGGTTTTGACAACAATTTCCTTTTGAGAACATTGTCAAACCATTTCTGCTCTGGTTATGCTTAAAATATATGCTCGCAAAAAACATGAAATAAGATAATTTTGTTTGTTTAATGTTTATAATAACTTTCATTATTAGTTTACAGCGCACTATTTTAACTAATTAAATATCATGTTTTAATCGACTAGACTTGAAAATACGGTAATTATGGTGATTTTCTTTTATGTTTCAAGTTCGTTTTTATTAAACAATGAATGAATAATGAAAATGTTTTTTCCATAGTTTGACTTGACATTGTCAAAACTAATTTTATGTTTTTTCGGCGGAAAATCTAGAATTAATATCGGTCTGTAGAATATTTTAAAAAGTTTTGAAAACAAAAAGGTTTGCACTTGACTTTATTTTGCCTAATATCTCGACATCTTTATCCAAGAAGTCAAAGATGTCGTTTTATTAGGTAAAATAAAGTCAAGTGCAAACTTTTTCGTTTTCAAAACTTTTAAAAATATTCTACAGACCGATATTAATTCAGTATTGTTCTCTGACAATTCGTCCTGGACAACTCGGCCGTCAATATTTCAAATCGGACATTTCGGCCGCGTTTCGTTTTTAAAGGCGAAAATGACTAGACAGGATTTAAAACGAAATATAATCAAAATATATAAATCTAATGCAATTTACAATAATAATAAGTTAATTCATGTTTAGTGTTTTACTGTTTTCTATTTTCAACATTTTATAGCTAGATTTTGTTTATTTTCTATGGCCGATTTGACCGGTTACCGTTTTTAAGTATTATCATAGAAAAATATCTGGTGTAAATTAAAAATCAAAATTAACACTATCTCTTTCGTCAATTTAAAAATAAATTGAACAAGATTTGTTTCGTTAAATCTGTATTCGTGCCCTTTCGTAAATTTGAATTAAAATCCCTTGAATTCAGAAATGACATCACAAGATAGGTGGGTAAACAATAAACATTATATTATTAAAATCATTATTTGTGTCGCATTATTTGAGACGCTGAACTTCCCTAGATTCTAGATGTTTTTAGATGTTTTTATAAATATGGATCAAAGTTTTACGGTTTGAACTGCTTTGACTGAATTTGACCTTTTTGGAAGGATTTCCATAAAACGACAAAAATAGGAAAATGTTAAGATTTCAAAACTTTTTAAAAAAATGTAAAAATTCTTACCTGGATTATATTTTTGAATATTTAAAAATGTTTCAGATGCAAAGATTCAGGATTCATAATACAAATGTTAAATTATCTTGATGAAGAGAACAGAGGAAATCAGAAAACGGTGTGCAACATAATTTCGTCCCTTTAGTTAAAATACAAAAAGATATTCGTTTTTTTTTTCCCGGGCGATTCACAAACAACAGGAAGGAGTTCAATCGTCCGGAAATAAACCTCCTTGAATGTTGAATGACCCTTCTAAAAAAACTATAGACAAAATGATATAGAGTTGCGCAAATATGGACAATGCAATAATAATATTTATTTAAATGAATCCACCGACTTTGGTTGATAAAATTCTTTGAAATATTATTTGGGGCTTATTATTAGTTAGTATCGTCAAAAGCTAGCGTCCATAATTTTAAAATACGGAAGCCTAAAAAGAAAAATTAACGAAAAAGACGCCAAAATGAAAATATTTTTAGTACTATTGTTCGCCGATTCATTATTGACACAAACTACCTTTTTATTGATACAAATGCGTTAAATGTTAAAATTAAATGAAAGTAAAAGTTTATTGTCTTTAAAAGTAAGTTTGGTTTCTCTGGATAGGAAAGTAATGTTTTTAATAAAATAAGTAATATCTTAATTTGATTTAATAAAATCGTTAACAGATATTTTATTAGAATAGTCAGTACCTGTATGAAACGATGTTTTAAGAAAAGAAAAAGGTAATTTGTTTCAGTTGAAGAGTCCATAGTTTCAAATGTTGGGTAGGAGGTATTTTCATCAGCAAAACCTGTACCCGTAATTGGTAGAGTCCAGTGTTACAGAGATAAAAACAAAACGGCCACGCTGCTCATTATATAAAGTATATTAACTCACTGGAAGATTCGATGAGGATCAAACCCACTAACAACGGCCAGCAAGATTAGCTTGCTGATCATTGCTATACAACGTGCGTCCGGGTGCATTTCTAAAATATTTATTAACACAAAAATGGGAGATCCAATGAGGATCAAACCTGTTTCATGAGGAACTTATTTGGTTTCACCATATTGGGTGGAGATATTTGATTGGCGTACGTATTGTACAATATTTGAATAGGTACATACTTTTGGTATTGTAAAACTGAAAAAATAATTTTTTTTTTTTTTTTTTTTTTACATTTCCCGTTTTATAGAAACCTTTGTTGAAGATGTTAAATCGATCACAATGATGATGATGATGATGGAAACAGAAACACTACCGGAAGTGTTGAGCAAAATCTTTCAGTGAATTGCACACACTTTTACATTTTCAGCACTTGTGACAGCTTTATGGAAATCTGTGAGTTGTGTGTGTGTTGCAGTAATAGTTCCTCTGCTGCTTTCAGTGAGAAAAGCTTTCAATATAGTCTTCAACCATTGACAAAAAGTAGGCCTATCTAATAGCATCAGATCATAGATGACATCAAAAAGATTGATCTAACCTCCTCTCTCTCCTCACCATACTAAATTTCAATCATTAGCGACAGCTGCCGATTGAAAGAAAGTGTGATCTCAAGCTAAAAAGTGTATATCTTTTGATCGAGCGTCTTTATTGTTGTGGTGGAACCCCATTTGTCACAAAGCCAACCATAGACTCGTGCTTTGCTCTGAATGATTGAACGACTCACAATATCCTTTGTGAGTGGCTCATAAATTGGCTTTATTTCATTTCAGTTGTAATTGTAGAATAACAAAACTTCAAAAGTTCTCAAATTCATGCAAGTGGGGGTTAGAAATTAGGGTAATTTGAGGAGTTAGAGCAATGGTTCCTGTAATGTCTCTTAGCTTGTAACTAGTATTTATAACAGGTTTGACTGGAAGAAAGGAACACGGAGACAAACGATGTTGACAGTGGCTCACACGCAGTACTAAAGGGGTCAGCCCCTTAGCACGCATTGGCAAACTTTATTCCCTATTACTGCATATGTCTCGAACCTTACTTTCGTAAGGCTCACATGGAAGGGAGATAATTCTAGGTAGTTATCTCCCCTTGCTTGTCTGACTTATTTACAACATCACAGTTCCCAACCGGGGATAATTCCCCCCAAGGGAATTTAGGTAGTCCAAAGGGGAAATAAGGCTATTAGGTAAAAATAAAAGTTGTGGTGAATGTTTTTTGCTTAATGGTAGTGGAGATGTGTTTCTTACTAATAGACCCACAAATCGGAGAACTAGTAGCAAAAAAAGACCACATTGATGTGCAGATGAGTTATGATAGCAGAATTTTAAAAAAGTTTTTGTAATGAATTGGAATTTCAAATGATGAAATTCATATTATAAAGCTGTCTAATTATATGCAAAATAAAATAATTATTTGAAATTTTCTTTGATGCAACTTAAATGGATGGTAGGGAAACTAGTAATCTTATTGACAAAAGTGGGGAATGACCATGAAAAGGTTGGGAACCACAGGGTTAGAGTGAAAATTGACAGAAACCTTTTATAGCAACTGAAAGTATTCACATTTACAAAAGTTTTTTCAACGATGAAATGTTTGGTTTTTCAGTGGCCTTAAGAAATATTTCTACTAATTTTTTTTATAAAGTAATCTTTTCATGAATAAATTCAGTAATCAATTTGAATAAATAACTAGAGTTCTCTTAAATATGTTTCTATGTAATATAAGAAAATAATTTTATATTACATTGGTGTATAAAATACTGGATCTATCTGAGCCTATTGACATATAATGTGAGTTTATATAATTTCTTGAATTACTATATCATTATTGAGTTTATTTTTTAATAAATGTCTTGCAGATTTTTCAGCTAAAGAAATAATTTGGTGAATTTGAATGGACCATCATTTTCTTGCTGAGCTGAAACAGGGAAAATATTGAAAACTACCCAGTAAAAAAATATTTTTCTAAAACCTATGGATGTAAATTGTCTGATAAACCAATTTTCAAAAAACACTTTACAATACACATTTGAGACAAACCATATTCTTGTGAAGTATGTGGCTCTTCCTTTTTTCATAAGTCAAAATTGAGCCGGCATAAGCGAACACACACTGGAGAGAAACCATATTTTTGTGAAGTGTTTGCATCTTCTTTTTCACAGAAGTCAAATTAGGGGGATCATATTCTTTCACGAAACAAAGAAGCAATTTTGGGACATGAGTATTGCTATTTAAATGAAATAGTAGCAGTAATAGCAGAGACATGCATATATACACACACCCTCCCTATTTTCCATCTGGCAAAATCAGGTCAAAATGTTGACAGTAACTTTTTATTATTTAGTTTTATTAGATAAAGTATTGTAAACCAGGGCTTCTCAAAGTTGGTGTCGGGACACCTTTGGGGGTCCCATGAAGATTATTTGGTTAACAAAAATTTGTTTAAATCATTATTTTTAAAGAAATGCATTTTTACGGAAAATAATTGGGGCGGTGGGGGGTCTTTTGAGGTAATTGTGACTGTGCTACCGGTCATACTATAGGGATTCACTTGATGGTTGTTGTGGAGTATTCTGTTAGTACTTAAATATACATATTTGTGTGTTGTTTTTGCTTGTATTTTTCATTTTGTACAAAGTAAATCTTTAGTTTTCAGAAACTGAATTTAAATCCTAAGTAAAAGCTCTTTATTTTAATTTGACCAATTTCTGATTTCCATAACAATTATTTTCAATGAAATGTAATATTTATTATAGTCTTTACTTGTTTTTCATTTCTTCCAACAGGGTTAAAGGAACAATTCAATAATTGCTATAAAATAATCTGTAGTCTTTAGTCTTATTTAAAAGCTTTCTACATGTTTTATAATGTAGACAGCTTGGTATTTTTAAGAGGATGCCATCATTTTTTTCTTTTTTCATTACAGGAACAGAGTTAATACCACATGAAAATTGTTGAGAGTAAAAATGATGCACATATTTATGCTTGTATATCGCCTCAAAGGTTTTTATGTGTAATGTAATTGTCGTATTTGTTCTTGAAGTTATTTACTGTTTTTGTTTTTAGTATATTTGGATCATGCTGTACTAGTGAGTTCCAGTTGTTTATAATTCTTTGGGAATTTTTCTAATGTTTTATTTTTTTTGCAGTATTTTCTTTATATATTTTGTTGTTTCTTCTGTTCATTTTAAAGAACTTTTTAGCTCGGATGTTATCTATACCTTTTTATATATGTGAATGTTGAATGTTTCTATTGCATCTCCCCTAATTCTTCTTCTGCTAGTGTAGTTAGCTAACGATGATGTATGCAAACAAAGACAACTCCAGACTATCAAAGCCAGATGAAATCAAAACCACCTCTAGAATAAAGCAGTACGACATCTAGCTCTAAATTATCTGATGCTAAAAATCTGCAGATAAGCGGATACACCCTACATATAAGTGATTTGACTGCTGTGGACACCAGGGGTATGTGAATTTACGTAAATAACAAGTTCAAATCAGTAGCTATACACATTGAGATTCATAGATGCAGTATTTTGCACCAGCGATTAATATACCAAGTGGAGAGATTTGAGGTCAAGGGCAGTGTCCTGCGGTGGATCGAGTCCTTTCTATCCAACAGACAACAGAAGGTAACAGTAAATGGGTGCGACTCTGGATGGTCCAGCATTCTTTGGAGTGCCGCAGAGCTCTATCCTGGGTCCAATACTCTTCTCGTTTGTGAACGACCTACCTATGGAAGTAAAGTCAGTAATGTCTATTTGAAGATGATACCAAGCTATATCTACCAGTACCAACAGAAGAGGCAGCACTTCAACTAGCTGAATCTTAGGTTGAATCTTGGACTCAGACCATGAAAATGCATTTCCACCTGTCAAAATGGAAAGTGATTCTTCTAGGCAAAAATAACCTTATACACCATGAAAACAGAGGATGGAGAGAATGACTTTGGTGTACATGTAGACAAAACATTAAAATTCACAACACATTAGCAAATAAAATGCTTGGTTGTCTCCGCCACACCTTTAAGAACATGAATGCAGAAATATTCAAAATGCTGTACAAAGAACTCGACAGGCCGCATTTGGAATTCAGCTCCCGCATTTGGTCACCCCAACATAAATTTAACATAGACGCTATAGAAAGAGTACAGAGAAGAATCACAAAGATGATCCCCAACATCAAACTTATGTCATATCCAGAAAGGCTAAGAGCTTGATCTAGATACACTATCCTACAGAAGAACCCATGCTAATATACAGGATACCCTCAGGTTTGCAGCATCTGTCCAGATAAAATCATGCTACAGCCATCAGTAAGCAGTACAACCAGGTCACAGCAAGAAGCTACAAATTCAAAAAGCCCCCGGGGTCAGAAAACATTTCTTCTCAGACAGAGCCGCCCCTATCTGGAACAAGCTATTCCACAGTCTCTTCTCCAAACATAAACATGTTTAAGTCTAATCTTAAATAAGACATTGGACACCAAATGTTTGAATATGAATTTTCAAACTAAATAACAACAAAGAACAATCAGAACAGAAACTCGAAACCACAGTTGGACACAATAGGTTGACCCAACTAACCTAATATTGTCCTGCTTGAGATACACATTTATTTATGAAGTCTATCCTCATATGGAAGATTTTTAAGTTCTGGGACCATTTTTGTTGCTCTTTGTATGTTTTCTAGTTCTGTGACATCTTTTTTGAGATAATAGATTCCATACTTGGACTGTGTATTCTAAGTGTGCTCTGATATATGTTGTGTATAATATCTTAAACATCTTTGTGTCTAAGTGATCAAATCTGGCCTTATAATAATTATTATTTGAGCTGCTTTTTTAGTTATTTTTGATATGTGCTTGTGTATTTGGAAATTAGAAGATATAGTTATACCTAGGTCTTTTTCATTTTCTTTTTTAGTTTTTCATTGTTCATGCAATAGCTTTTTTATTGTTTTTTTTCCCCCATGTGCATTTGCATTTGTCTATTTTGTAAAATAGTTGCCGTGTTTCTGACCATTTTTCTAATTGTTTTATATCTTCCTCTTGTTTTATAACATTTTCCTTGTCTATGTCTGCAAATATGTTGCATTTTGAGTTGATTGTTTTAGGTAAGTCGTTTATGTACAGGATGAAAAGTATAGGTCCTAATACTGATCCTTGTGGTACGCCTCTATTTATTTTTTCCAGTTTGATTTTATTGTTTATTGTTATACATGGTTTCCTTCCTATTAGGAAGTCTTCCAACCAAGTTAGTATATTTCCTTTAATGTTATAAGATTTTAGCTTATGTAATAATCTTCTATGTGGTACTGAGTCAAAAGCTTTATTGACATCTAGGTATATTACATGGATTGGTTGTCCTTCGTCTCCTTAGTCCATTACTCTAGCACTTTTAGTAGGTTTGTTAAGCATGATTTTCTAGGCATGAATCCATGTTGTGTTTTTCTATGTGTTTCATAAGTCTTTTTGTTTTTATTAACTTTTCTAAGATTTTCTCTATTTGTAATGTTAGAGATATTGGCCTATAGTTGGATGCTAATCTTTTGTCTCCTTATTTATGTTTTCCAATCTTTTGGTAATTTTCCTTGTGTTAGAGATTTGCTGAACATTATTGTTATTGGATTGCTTATTTCTTATGCTGCAAATTATAGTATTTTAGGGTGAATATTATCTGGTCCTATTGTTTTGTATATGTTTATTTTTTAAAATTCTTTAAATACATCTTTTTCTTGTATTGTTATTTCTTCAATGTTTTGATATTTGTGTTATGTTAGTTCAAATAATTGAGTTTGTGGTTCTTCTTTATACAGGTGTAATAGTGATTCATTTAAAATAAGGAGATCTTCTTTTGTAAATAGTGTAACAAAATAATTGTTTATTGCTTTGGCACACTCTTTATTTGTCTTGCATTCATTCCATTTAGAGTTTATTATTTTACTTATTGGTTTTCTAATTTTTTCTTTCGGTTTGCATATTTATAGAAAGCTTTTTTGTTGTGTTTCATTCCTTGTACTAGGTCTTTTTCATATTTACATTTAGTTTTTCTAATTAATCTTGCAGTTTTATCTTTTTCTGTAAAGTATTTTATGTATTTTCTTGTGGTTTTGTTTTTTTAGATATTTTTGCCAATCAGATTTATAGCTTTTTTTAATCTCTTCATTGAACCAGGGCGTTTTTTTTTTGGATTATAGTATGTTTTTTGAACATTCATTTCTATATTTTGATTATATATTCCTTTGAATTTTTTCCACGTTTGATCAATTTTATCATTTACAAATATATTTGTCGAGTTGATATCAAATGTTTTGTTTTCCGTGTTGTATTTAATTAATAAATGTTGATAGTTTTGTTTGTATGTTATATTCAAATGATATTGTAGCATGATCACTTTTCCCTAGGTTATCCTTGTTTTTTTAGATTTTCTATGTTATCGTAGTTTCTGGTTATAACTAAATCTAATATACTAGGGTTGTTATTTCCACTTACTCTTGTTAGCTCATTTATATGTTGTGTTAGGTGATTGTCTTCTATATTATTGATAAATCTATTGGATAGTGAGCTTTCACTGCCAGATCCTCTGAATGTATTACAATCTAGATTTGGGATGTTAAAGTCTCCAACTATTAATATGTTATCACAGTTAATGGCAGAAGTGCTTGATAACTGTTCTAATAGTAAATTTTCATTAGGATAGGTAGAGTAGACTCTTCTGGAAATTAAGCCAAAGAGTAGGGAATTTCTTTCAATTTTGCACCAGAGTGATTTGTCAAAGGGTTTATTATTTAATCCTTACAGAGTTTTACTTCCAAATTTTCTCTGATGTAAATTATTAATCCTCCTCATAGATGTTGACTGTCTTTTCTAATTAGGTTGTATCCATTTATTTCTAAAGTATTGTTTGGTAATTTTGATTTACACCATGTTTCATTTATGGCTATTATGTCTGGATCTTATAAATTTATTATTATTTTGAATTCATTTGACCAGCATTTGATGTTGCATTCTTGTATTGATCCATTTTTCTCCTCATATACAGATGTTGCTTGTATATTTTTATCTTAATTCTTAAAGTCATAAACCACTTGTTATGCTCCTAATAGACAGCAGAGCTATTCAGTGGAGGAAAAAAACTTTGTGAAATGTATTATGTTAGATGGAATTTTTTTTAAATAAAATAAATTTACCTGGAGGTGAAAGGGAGGTAATTTTGATCAGTAGTTATTGCCATCTGAATTTTTTTTATATGAATGTAAGAGTTAATACATTTCTATTTGACACCACAATAAAAAAAAGAAAGGGAGTCACTTCATAGCATACTCTGATTTTATAATATTATTTCATTTAGTAATAATGGGAATAACTAAATTCAGGTCAAAAGACAAATCTGCTTTAAGCCTTAAAATGAAAAAAATTATATTTGATGAAAATCCAAATTTTTAAAGGAATTTCTCTGAGCAGAATGTAATTTAAATGCAATATCCCATGTATCCAAATAAAAAGATTTTACATTTAATTTTTTAGTGCAATATTTATTGACTGGCCTCATTGTTATGGCCATTCAAAAAGTATTAACACACTGCCTTAAAACTTTACATTCTTATATCTAAAGGGGGTGAGGAGAGATGTAAAGAACAAAACCGAGATATACTAAAGAATTATGTAAAGATTGAAAATGGAGGTGGGGAATAAAAGAAATAGAACAGAAATGAAATGAAAAACATTGAAATAATCCATTATCTTTGCTTTTAGAAAAAATATTCAAAACTTGAAAGCCATATTTCCTCTTTAACTGTTTCTTGTATTTGCAGGATGAGTACATATTTGAAAATGAAATGAAACTTTATTTCCATTTAATTCCTAATCAATGTATCTTGTAATGTGTGTGATTAAATTCCATTAGGTTTATTACTATCTGACTCCATTGGTATTACCTAAAACTTAACCCTACCACAATACTTTACTTAGTTGTAAAAAGGAACATAACAATTTAGTAGTAATTTCCTTAAGAAAATGACTGCTGCTACTGATACTTTTCTAGCAGGATTCTAGATGGTGAAGAAAGTGTAAACTATGCGTGCATGGCAAAGTTGTTTGATCCACTCTTTCTTTCCCTTCTAGTTGTCAGCAAAAGACATAAAAGGGAAAAATATTCACAAATGCATGTGATACTGAAAAGTGCAGATGCAATTTAACTTAACAAGAGATATTTATTAGTAAGTACACAAAATTAGATTAATACAATCAGCTGTAAAGAGATTGACAAAGTTCACATTAGTGTTGAAGACTGAAGAAGGAAAGTGTTCTTACTATGGAATCACTATTTAGCTAGAGAGTAAATATTCTTAGATGTAAGAAGAGTCCTGAAATGTTTGTTGTGGAAAAAGTTGAATGTTTGTTGTGGAAAAAGTTGAATGTTGTTTAACAATCAGTGATGTACAGAGAAAAAAATAGTTCCTGAAGCTGTTTTGAGAAGGAAGAATGAATTTAGTTGTATGTATGTATGTATGTATGTACTGTAGGCTTGGTTTAATGACATATATTAACAGATTAAAAATGCAACAAAAGATTATGTACTTACAGGTCCTTTATTCATAAAATTACTGCGGTCAACAATACACATGTGTATCCTTCCAAGCTCTCTCATCTACTAATAACACAATGCAATATATGGCTGCTCGTTGACCAAAACGTAAAACTCATGATACTTAACACGTACATTGGTCAAAAGATGCAAGCATTGTGTCGTTGGACAGAAATCCTTACATACCTGCACCAAGGCAGGTGGGAAACTGACAAAAGAATGAACTGTGTGTTGGCTTTTATTGAAAGTGTTGTGGGGGTCTGCATTGCTGGAATCTTAACGTTGGCTTGGTTTTCTCACTAAATCTAAAAGATAATTGAAAGTTTGATTCATGCATTGTGTCGTTGGACAGAAATGACTTAAAAAATAAAGATCAGATAAAAGATCTATATCCTGTATCGGTTGTAATATCTGGATTAATGTGTGGACGACTGTAATCTCACCTTGTTTATCTATTCTGAAGTGGTCTGAGAATTTACATTGAGGCTTGGCTTAAATTTGGATGGCAGGCGAAAATATGCATATTTTTATTGTTTTGTTTTGCTTTTAATTAAGGATGCAAACAGTGGTTTTGGTCCACTACAAAATATTAGACAAAGACTAAAATTTCCTGAAATATGTCATCTTATCACATGGAAAATAAATAGTCGAAATTTTTGTACAAAATGAATCTCCCTGTAAATAGTTGTAATGTTTTTACACTGCTCATATTTTATCAATGAAATGAAATCTCTCCAGTATGAGTACTAAGATGTTCTTTAAGGATAAACCCTTTTTGAAAATGCTTTGCCACACTCTTCACACACAAATGGAGTTTCTCCAGTATGAATCTGCATATGTCTTTTCAAGTCAGCATTTTGATAAAAAGCTATGCTACACACTTTACAAGTAAATGGAGATTCACCAGTGTGTGTTGTCATATGATTATTCAACTTAACCTTTAGAGAGAAAGCTTTCCACAGATTACACAAGTAATAGTGTTTTCAAATATTATTTCAATGGAGTTTCTCCTGTATGTGTTCTCATGTGTCTGTTAAAGTTACTTTTTAGATAAAAACTTTTGCCACAGACTTTGCAGGCAAATAGAGTCCCCCCAGCATGAGTTCTAAGATGATCTTTAAGGATAGGCTTTCGAGAGAATGCTTTGCCACATTCTTCACACACAAATGGTTTTTCTCCAGTATGAGTCCGCATATGTCTTTCCAAGTCATTATTTTGAGAGAAAGCTAGGCTACACACTTTACAAGTAAATGGAGATTCACCAGTGTGCGTTATCATATGATTATTCAACTTATCTCTGAGAGAGAAAGCTTTTCCACAGATTTCACAAGTAAATGGTGTCTCGCCAGTATGTGTTGTCATATGCTTTTTCATGCTACCCTTCCGTGAAAAAGCTCTGTCACACACTTCACAAGTAAATGTAGTCTCTTCAGTATGAATTTTCAAATGTTCTTTTTTTTTATTTTCTCCTGTGTGTGTTCTCATATGTCTGTTAAAGTTACCTTTTTGAGAAAAACTTTTGCCACAGACATTGCAGGCAAATGGAGTCTCTCCAGTATGAGTTTTAACATGTTCTTTAAGATTACTATTTATTGAAAATGCTTTGCCACACTCTTCACACACAAATGGTGTCTCTCCAGTATGAGTTCTAACATGGTCTTTCAGATTACTCTTTCGAGAAAATGCTTTGCCACACTCTTCACACACAAATGGTGTCTCTCCAGTATGAGTTCTAAGATGTTCTTTGAGGGTAGGCTTTAGAGAGAATGCTTTGCCACACTCTTCACACAAAAATGGTTTTTCTCCAGTATGAGTCCGCATATGTCTTTCCAAGTCAGCATTTTGAGAGAAAGCTTTGCTACACACTTCACAAGTAAATGGAGATTCTCCAGTGTGTGTTATCATATGATTATTCAACTTATCTTTGAGAGAGAAAGCTTTTCCACAGATTTCACAAGTAAATGGTGTCTCGCCAGTATGTGTTGTCATATGCTTTTTCATGCTACCCTTCCGTGAAAAAGCTCTGTCACACACTTCACAAGTAAATGTAGTTTCTTCAGTATGAATTTTCAAATGTTCTTTTTTGGGAGTTTCTCCTGTATGTGTTCTCATGTGTCTGTTAAAGCTACATTTTCGATAAAAACTTTTGCCACAGTCTTTGCAGGCAAATGGAGTCTCTCCAGTATGAATTTTAACATGTTCTTTAAGGTTACTCTTTATCGAAAATGCTTTGCCACACTCTTCACACACAAATGGTGTCTCTCCAGTATGAGTTCTAACATGGTCTTTAAGGTTACCCTTTTTCGAAAATGCTTTGCCACACTTTTCACACACAAATGGAGTCTCTCCTGTATGAGTTCTAACGTGTTCTTTAAGGTTACTCTTTCGAGAAAATGCTTTGCCACACTCTTCACACACAAATGGTTTTTCTCCTGTATGAGTCCGCACATGCCTTTCCAAGTGAGCATTTTGAGAGAATGCTTTGCTACATACTTTACAAGTAAATGGAGATTCTCCAGTGTGTGTTATCATATGATTATTCAACTTATCCTTTAGAGAGAAAGCTTTTCCACAGATTTCACAAGTAAATGGAGTTACTCCTGTATGTGTTCTAAGATGTTCTTCCAAGTGACCTTTCCAAGAAAAGATTTTGTCACAAATTCCGCAGACAAATGGATTTTCTCCTAGGTGTTTTTTAATATTTTGATTCAAGTCAGCATTTTGAGAAAATTTTTTGTCAGTGGTATCAACAGCAAATGGGGATTGTTCATTATGTTTTTCCATATTGATTTCCAAACAAACTTTTTAAAGAGGATTTGTATGACTTTTTAATGTAACATTTTACACACTTCCTTGAAAAATGGATGCATTGGTGTCTGCTTTTAATTAGTTCTTGGATGTCATACACAAAAACTATGTTATGGCTCCTTTGTATTGTATCTAAACATTCACATATCTTTAAAATATATTTTTCATATGAAATGCTTTATATCCTTAGAACTGATAACTGTAACCTGAAAAATAAAAAGTATTTTAATAACTTAGAGAGTTCATACAAAAGATAGGAACAAAAAATATATATAAACAAAATTACTTTTAAAAATTCACACAACACAAGTATCCCCCATTATAAAACTGTTGTTGGGGTCCAAGGAAGCCAACCACATTACAACCGAGCCGCAATAACCGTGGTGTGGGGATGGGCAATAGATAAAAGACAACGAACATCATCTATCATATATAAACAAAGTAAAATTTGAACAAATAAACAAAGGTATTATTTAGTGTTTGTTTTTCATAAAATAATACTACCAAAATAACTACATTATATTACAAAGTGTACCAAATTTCAGTATTTAAAAACAAAATATTTACATAACCCTTCCAACCTGTAAGCTACTACTCCTTCAGATACACTGTATCTAAGCTCCTGGGGGAGGGGGTAACAATTAATGAAAGTTTCATTGACTACAGAAATTTCAGTTGTTTTACCAATGTAAGTCAAATATATTTATTAGTGGTGGTGAGGTGAGAGTTGTGTCACAATGCACCGAGCTAAAACCATGAAATTCAGACAGAAATTGCGGTCTCATCTTATCTGCCAAAATATATTTTAGTATCCATGTAATCATTTACACACTAAGTTTAACCTAAATGTAGTTGAAGAAAAAAAAATAGTTTTTAAACAGCCTTACTGGCTGCTATATCTCTCCATCATGTCTGAAGCTAATCAATCTCACTGTGCATGAATTTTGATCTAATTAACTATATTACCTACATATAAGTCAAGCCTAAATTTCCGATGTATAAAATACAGATTTATATATATATATATACACACACAGGGCAGGTGCAAGGGTTTCATGCGTTCTAGACGAGACTTAAAATTTGTGCCCCGGTTGCTGAATCATTTAAATTTTTGCACCCTAGATGACTGCCTACTTTGGTCTAATAGGTAGCGCTGGCCTTATATATATATATACACACACACACACACACATATATATAGTACTCCGATAATCTTTTGTTTTATGGGTGTAAATTCAAGAAATAAGGGGAAGCTATTCACACTTGGTGAATTACAATATAATGGCTGCAGTTAACATCTGTCCACCAATATATTAATTCTAAAAGATGAAGTAATGATATGCGTTCTGAAAATAAAAATAAGAGTAAAAATTTACAAAAATCTATTGACCACAATAAATTGTTTACAGCAGATAATTGTGTCTAATAAATTTATAAGCAAGTTGTCTGCAAAAACTTGACATCAACAGTTACAAGATACATATCTCGCAGAAGATAATTATGCTGCACCAATAGGGCTGCTAGTATTACATTAGCACTAATAAAAATTGGGGCCCCAGGATGAACTACATGTTCTTGCATAATGAAATAACATGGAAACAGAAATTTATAATTAAAACAATATTTTCAGAAATACAAAGTGGTAATAGCTTCCCCTTATTTCTTTAATTTACCAACGAAAGATGCCAGTAATCCTACAGTTTAGAGGCGTAAAATCAAAAATAAAATATTTTCAAACAATGTTATCGATGAAACAATATTTTATGTCAAAGTATGACAAATAAGATAAAACAGGTCTGGTTAGTCACTCAATAGAAACCTTCACGTGACCAACATCTTGTGGTCAATTTAAAAAGTGGAAAAAAGGGATGATCAATGAATAAGTTACTTCTCTCGCCTTTTGTTAAGCAGTGATCACTGAAAAGTTCGATTTTTCAAAAAACATGTGTGGACACTAACTAAAGGACCAATTTAGCATGAACTGACATTGTAAATTGAACCCCTGACTAAAAACTGATTTGGGGAGGGATTTAAGTTTTTTCTACACATAATAAGGAGTAAATGTTTACATTTTCAGCACTGTATTGCAATAATTAAATATCTTCTTTGAAGGTCTAATTTTGCACAGTGGATTTCTGAGCGGATTAAAGTTGTGTTTACGTTTATAACTAAAAAAAAAAATATTGATTCTGCCAGAATTGATTGATCTGTAATCAGAAAAAAGTCAATTTTTAAAATTCTTTCAAAAATATAATAGGCCTCAGAGAAATTTGATACAAAGAAAATCAGTGAATTTAATAATTGACTGGAATTGGGGAAAATATTGCCTACTTTCCACAGAAAACTTAGTGAAAAACACATTTATTTACCAGTGATGTCATTTACGGGTGAAGAGAGTTCAAAGGTCACATAACTGACTTTCTATTCTCCACATATCATATCTATTGTCAGTGCATGTGTTGTAAATTTAAAATTTTTTAATGTCAACACTTAATTGTTGTATAGCGGGTGAATGTCCTGGACTTGCATAGAAAGAAAACTTAAAGACTTGCTTGTAAAAATATCTGGACATATTTTTATTTCATAGTATACATCTTTGTCGGCCAGAGAGTGAAGAGTGGGAGAGAGATAAGGAGGACCGTCAGTCTGTCCCCAACAGGGACAGCGGTCTCTGGCCTTCCGGCTCCGCTGATGTCTATCTCTTCTTCGAGTGTCGAGTTTTCTGTCCACCTCTCGAGTTTTCTATTTAGGTCTGCTTTATAGGTTTCTCTAACGCCTATGCAGGTGTCATTCACATCCTGTTTGTTGGACACCTACACAATATACCTATTTCCTAAGGTGATCGGGGTCACTTACATTTCCACACAGGTGTCTGACCCCGGAATAAACTTTTTTGTGGTAGGATATAACATAATCAATTCTTCTTTCAACACCTATCAATAAATTCAAAGGGTTGTAATTCAAATATCTTTATAAAAATGTCAATATTTTGGGGAATCAAAAGAGATTTTATTGAGATTTCATAAAATTAAAAAGGAAGGCAGGGAAGGGTGACTTGAAAAAATATTTCCATAAACTTACAAAATACCTTTTTCATAAAAAAATTCATTCAAAATCAAATGAATAGAGAAAATGTATTGAAATCGGCTCATGAGTATATTTTTGTTGAAATTTAAATAATTGTGTGTAAATTGGGCTAAATTTTCCTAATGTTAACCAGTTAATTCACAAGTGTAAACATTAAACAAGTTTTCAACCACGATTATCTCCGGGTTTATATTGTCCACACAAATAATTTTTTGATGAGAATTTTCTACTATCCTTCTTATACTAGAAACACAAAGATTATTACAATAAAATTGATGCTGTCGTGCATTTTAATTTTGTTTATTTTTTCCACTGAAATATAAGTGTACTGCATTGTCTACCATACATTTTTTTTAAATCAGATGTCGCTTACACACTTGAATTTTTTTTCATACCTACCTATTACCATTAAATATGCATGAATTCGTCTGGCGAAATTATTACGATAACATTTTATTTCAGCTTCAGCAGTCAATATTTAAATTAATCCTAATTTTGGATAAATATTTTATTTTTATTATAAATATGTATTTTTGATTTTTCGCCGCTTGACTGTAGGACACACACACATTGTGTTAAGATTTGATTAAGTCGAATATCCGAGAGAAAATAGAAAAAAAAAAGTTTTCGCTAGTAATTTCTATTCATATGTCCTTAGCTCTGCCAATTTGTCAGTTTTGAGACAAAATTATTTTTTCAGGTTTTACGATGGGGGTTCTATTTGCAGTGCAAATGTAATGCGAAATTGGGCACGTACTTTCTGCCCTTTTCACCGAGGTAATGCCTCGAAGAAGGCTTCTTACACAAAGTATCTATCAAAATACCAGTTTTGCAGGAGATAGATAAAGTAAAGATGACGACAGATCAACATTGAACAACAGAACGACCGAGGCTGAGAGGCAAATAATCACCAGAAATTATAGTACCTGATATTAAATGAATAAAAAAAGGTTGCCTGAGCACAGAATCAAATTGACTCACCTGTAATCAATTTTCTTTCATCAGAAAGAAAAATAAAAGGCGAAAACAATCTTAACCGCTTCGTGGAAAAGACAAAGGAAGTCTTAAACCGGCGGTAATCAGCAATATGTCCCCTACTTAAAAAAGTGCCGGGATATTGGTAGGGTTGCCAGATAGTTGGAGACGTTTCTGGCCAAAAACACGCAAAAAATGGCCAAATGCAAAAATTAAAAGCAATTATTTTATTATCATTTATTTTCATTAATATTGTATTAATTAAAAAAGAAATTTTTCAACACCTCTATTTACCTTCATCGTAATTTTTAGTTTTTTGTTTCTTCCAGTGTTTCTTTTGAGAAAGTAATACAATGTTGAAAATAATATTAAAGTTAGTCTTTTTCTTAAATTAAAATAAATTCTTATTTATTTCTATTTGTTTCTTTTAAGAAAGAAATTTTGGGAAAAAAGAATCTTTAAAAGGAGGAGATACTTTAGAAGTACAAACGTTTCCACGATGTAAACAACTTTTCAAAGCGGGCCTTCAGATGGATGGCGGTAAGTAAGGGTTCACTTTCGCATTGTAGTTACATTGTAAACAGAACCCCCGTGCAAAACCCTTAAAAATTATTTTTTCCAAAACTGACAAATTCCCTGGGTACCCCCAGAGTCTTATGGATTGAATGCACAAACATGCTAAAACATTTTCCTCGATTTTTAAGCGGTAAAAATGTGAGCCCCCTTTTCTTAACGAGTGCTGACTGTTCGATTTCACAAGTGACAAAGACAAACTAAAGAGTTCATCGGGTGGCAATATTTCATCTTTCCTTTTATCATAATAAACAAATCCACACAACTCACAGGATAGAGGCCAATGATATTTCTTGCGTCTGGCGTACACCGTAACAACTAGTTTTCGTCTACATCTCCCAATATCATTGATCGCAGAAATTAGCTTAGCTTTTCCTTATGTCTGTTCAGGTCCCTTCCTCCTGGGACCTTCCTCTTTATTTCCGTTGCCGGGTGGACCTTGTCTTAATAGAGTGGCAAAGTGCTGACATGACCCTTCTTCCAGCTTCACTCAATGAAATCCTACTAATAATTCACAACAGGGATAATTTTGCTTGTTTCTTTTTTCATCGTTATTTTTTGTTATTTCGATTGAAATTTTGAACGGTTTGTAAGTATAGGACAGCCAGTGTTACATTATCGCTTTAAAGTATGCTCACTACTTCATGTTAATGAACATTAAGGAATGATCCCTTATATATCCCAGTATTCACTTATGTATTATCTTAATAAAGAATTTGTTGAATTTACTGTGCACTATGATAACATTGCAAATGTTAACAACTGCTAACTGACTATGCAGACATCTTCAATGGTAAAATGGGATCATTACCTGGGCAAGTGCATCTACAAGTTGATGAAACTGTCACACCACATACAGCTGTACCAGTATGTACACCAGTGTCCATGATTCCTCAAGTCAAAAAAGAACTGAAGCGATTGGAGGAACTCAGGAGTTATCAGCCCCATCGATGAGCCAACAGACTGGAACAGTCGATTGCTTTATCACTACTAAGAAGTCTGGTGACATCCGTATCTGCATCGATCTGAGACCCCTGAACAAAGCGATAGAGAATGTTCTGCCGAAGTTGACAAATGCAAAGTACTTCACCAAGGTAGATGTCACATCTGCATACTGGCACGTAGTATTAGATGATGAATCCAGTCGTCTTACTACCTTTCAAACAGGGTTCAGTTGGTATCAGTGGCTCAGGCTCCCTTTCGTAACTTGCATAAGTTCTGAAGTATTTCAGAAGTGTCTTCTCGTTCTCGACAGTTTGAATGGAGTTGCATGTGTAGCTGATGATATCATTGCATTTGGTTCAGGAGACGACCTTGAGCAAGCATCAGCAGATCATAATACAAATCTGAAATCTCTATGGCAGTGATGCTGTGAGAAGGCGATCAAGCTAAACACTGAAAAGGCAGAGTTAAAACATTCAGTGATGAGCTTCACGGGGCACCTCATAACCCGTGATGGCCTACTCACAGATCCCGATAAAATTGTTGCAATCACCAAGTTGCAACCACCCACTTCAGTGACTTTGTGGAACTATCGTGACTATCTACAGTCATGGAGCCAATCCAATAGCTGACACACAGGTGTTCCGAGGATATGGTCTCATGTACATGACACAGCGTTTGCAGAAATGAAGCAACTCATCACAAAAGCACCAGTACTTATCTACTACAACACAAAAGAAGCTCTCCTAATTCAGTGTGATACAAGTTCAGTAGCTCTACTACAGCAAGAGCTCTGACAGATACAGATACAGCAAATCGAAAAGGAAATGCTTGCAAATTGTGTTCTTGATGGAAAAGATTTCATCAGTACACACATGGCATCAAAAACACAGATCCACACTAATCACAAACCACTAGAAGCCATAGTGAAAAAAACTCTCACAAAAGCGCCAAAACCATTACAAGGTATGCTACTGCATGTTCAGAAATATGAGATTGATGTTGTGTATATCAAAGGAAAACACATGTATATCACTGACATGCTGTTGCAATTATATCTGACAGATGAGAAGAACTGTTAAACAGAATTTGAACTCATTAACATGGTTAGCTTTCTCCCGATCCGTTGTGAAAGCCTAACACAGATCTACAGACCATGACAAAATGTGTGATCAGCTCAGGAAAACCATTATACAAGGTTGGCCGACTTATAACACAGATCTTCCAGCTACACTACATTCATATTTCCACATTCATGATGAGATGTCTGCTGAAAATGGCCTCATATTTAAAGGTGATCGTGTACTCATTCCGCTCAGCCTCAGAAGAAAGAACACATCTATTCAGTATAATATAATGAGCTTCATCTATAAAAGAGGGGATGTTACATTATTGATTTAAAGTATGCTACCTACTTCATGTTAATGGATGATGCCTCATGTATCCCAGCATTCACTTCTGTATTATTTAAATAAAGCTGTACCTACAGTAACCCTTTTCTCTCTCTCTCTCTCACTAAACCTGTGTTTGTCCTGTTTTGAGATAACATAATGTAACAGCCAGTTTATGCCAGATAAAAAAAATTCATAACTTTTAGTCATTTTTGTTGGTCTGTAAGCAACTTTGTGTTGCTTCCCTTGCATTATGAATAGAAACTAATGAATAACAATGAGGTATTCCTCTTTGTGTATTCTTGTTACAAGCGGCCCTTTTTTGTGTTGATGAGTTTCGATACTCAAGTGGCTCATTCCCTTTGTTCCTTTTTGAATAAACCTTCTTCAACATGATATGTGTATATGGTGTCAGAAAATGTGGATCGAACAGGGAAGAAATGACAGAAACAAGAAGAAAGAACAGTAAGATAATTTCATCTCACTGATTGGAAGTGGCTCTGACGTTTCAGAATTCCAAAATATTTGTGTTTATTTGACGAGATTTCACTGAAAGATTTAAAATGAGGTCTATAAACCTCAACAGTTTGATTGGGATGCAAGGAATTTGCATAAAGCTTTCACGGAATGGCTGAAGGAAGTGAATTTATACTTTGATTTCCAAAAGTTTGAGGGTGAAGGAACTGACCGTAATACTAAAATGGCTTGTGTTTTAAAGAAGAAAAAGAGACTTTTATGTATCTTTTTGGGCGAAAAGGCCAGCAGATTTATAGAATGTTTCTTATTAAAGATGAAGATGGAAATACTGTTGAGAATGAAGAAAATAGAACACTTGAAATGGTGAAAAGAACTTTCAGGAAATTTTAAAACAAAAAAGACATTAATTGTTGACAGAGTAGATTTCCTCAGAA
>VCCN01006885.1:9915016-9933078 GCA_006491835.1 Architeuthis dux
AAAATAAAATTGCATCATCCTGAATATGTGTTTCAATTTACTATAGGTTAACCTTACAGGTAATATAGCTGGATTACAGTAAATGATCACATATACAGATCACTACGTGCACAAGTTCCAAAATAAGAGGTGTATCAACACTCAACAGTACATCCTCCTTGGCCGTTCATACAGGCATGTACTTTAAAGCACAGGCACAGGCGGTGCACTGGTATGAGTGTTGCTACGCCACAGAATGGTCGAAGACGTTGAAAATTTTATCAGAATATCTGCTAACCCCTAGCATAGACATACTGTACCCAAATCAAAATTGGCATCATCCTTCAGGGTGTTGCAATTTATTTTCTGTTAAGATTTGATAAAGTCGAATATCCGAAAAAAGAGAAAAAAAGTATTTCGCTAGTAATTTCTGGTGCTTGAATTTGTCAGTTTTGAGACAAAATTATTTTTTCAGATTTTACAATGGGGGGGTTCTATTTACAGTGCAACTGTAATGCGAAACTGGGCACGTACTTTCTGCCCTTTTCACTGAAGTAATGCCTCGAAGAAGGCTTCTTACCCAAAGTATCTATCAAAATACAGTTTTGCATATAGATTGATAGATAAAGATGACGACAGATGAACATTGAACAACAGAACGAGCGATACCGAGAGACAAATAATCACCAGAAATATATAGTACCTGTTATTAAATAATTTTTTTTAAATGGTTGCCTGAACACAGGATCAAATTGACACACCTGTAATTAATTTCCTTTCACCAGAAGGAAAAATAAAAGGCGAAAACAATCTCACCTGCTTCGTGGAAAAGACAAAGGAAGTCTTAAACCGGCGGTAATCAGCAATATGTCCCCTACTTAAAAAAGTGCCGGGGTATTGGCAGGGTTGCCAGATAGTTGGAGACGATTCTGGCCAAAACCACGCAAAAGATGGCCAAATGCAAAAATTGTTTATAAAAGCAATTATTTTATTATCATTTATTTTCATTAGATGAAGTATCGGCAATCCTTCGTTTTGTGAAAGCAACAGTTTTAACCATTGTCGAAATCGACTACAGGATCAAAGGGACGTAACTCAACCGTACAAATGACTAATTGCACTAGCATTACCTAACGATTGTAAAGTGTAAAGTTCCACACACTCGTTCACTCGATGTTAAAAACGGCGCACAACTTTTGTGCGCCGTTTTTAACATCTAGTGAACGAGTGGGTCGAACATTTATGAAAGAAAAACAAGTTAATACAAAAATTATATTGTTATTGCTTAGCTTTGAATAAATTAAATTGTTTATGTAGAAAAAATTAATTAGTAATAAATACCCGGTGTAACAGAATTTTTTCCAACTTTTGTGCATCCATAGTCAATTTCGACAATGGTTAACATTTGTGTATTCACAAAACGAAGCATTGCCGAAATATTGTAAATCATTAGTATTAATTTTTTTTACTGATATTATTGTTCGGACTGAGATCCTCATCTTGGTTGTCATTTCCACAACGTTTCGGCCGATGTACTCTCCGGCCTTTTTTTTTATTCAACACCACTTTTTACCTTCATCTTAATTTTTAGTTGCTTTTTTGTTTCTTCCAGTGTTTGTTTTGATAAAATGATAAAATGTTGAAAGTAATATTAAAGTTAGATTTGTTCCTAATTTGAAATAAATTCTTATTTATTTCTGTTTGGTTCTTCGAGGGTTTCTTTTAGAAAGTAATTTTTGGGGTAAAAATTTGTTTTAAAAGGAGGAGATAATTCATTAGTATGCACGTTTCAAGACATGGGCAACTTTTCAAAGTGGGCCTTCAAATGGATGCGCTAAGTAAGGGGTCATTTTCGCATTGTAGTTACATTGTAAACAGACCCCGCCCCCTAAAACCCTTTAAAAAAAAATCGTTATTTTAAAAAAATGGTCGCAGTGATTTTCACGGATGGAGTTGCTTCCCTTCACCAAGTTATGCTTTCCATCCATCCGTAGTTAATATCCGGCAATGTTTTCACCGAGATTGCCCCTTTTTTTAATACACGCCACCATATAACCATTTTTCCAATCGTTACATTTAAAAACAAAATATTAATCACGTAAAGATAGTGAAAGAATAAAACAATAAGTTTCAAAGGTAATTGAATTAAACAAAATATTTTTTTTAAATCTGTATAAAATGTTTTTTTTCTTTTTACCGAAACTAGCCCTGAAATATAAGTTAGCAAATAAAGCTAAAAAGTTGCAAAGAAGAGCAATATTTCACTTTATTCTCCAGTTTTAAAAAAAATTCCCAAGTAAGGATCATTCTGGTCCCGTTTTATAAAAAAAGTAAACAGAATTTATTTCACCGTTTAGTTATCTTTATCTAAAACTTATTAATATAAGCAAATTATTAGTAAAATAAGTAATCAAATGAATTAAGTAGGGGTATAATCACACAAAGAAAATTTCCTGCGAAATTTGGAATGGAAACTTCTCTTTTAAAAAAGTTATGCATTTCTTACATAAGTATCAAACATTTTATTGAAATCCAATTATTACTTGATTTTTTGTGGAATTTTTAAAATCTAGGTATTTTCTAATGCAAATTCTCATGATTATTTTTGTTTACAATTTACATTATCACAACTTTTGTACACTATTTTTCAAAAATATCTCCATTTCTATAAGGTGTACACAAATAATTTTTATTCCAGATAAAAATGATGAAACATATTTTTAAAAAGAAATATTGAGTGAAAAATCTTATTTTTCCAGATCATTATCATCAATCAAATAAAACTAAAAATTTGCAGAGAAGAACAATATTTTACTTAATTTTCCTGTTCTTTTAAATCCCAAGGTAAGAGTTCCGTTCGCTCAGTTTTTTGGATGTTTTTCTAAAAAAGGTAAACATAATTAATAAAAAAATATTGTTCTTCTCCGAAATTTGGAATGGAAAACTCTTTTTTTTAAAATTCGTTCTTTAATAAATAAGTATCCAAATTTTTATTAAAACCGAATAATATGCTGATTTTTGCATACCTATATAATAGTTAATATTTTTGGACTTTTTAGAATTCTATAAAAAAAGCCAATTTTTCTTCAACATGGACAGAAAATACTAAAATTAAATAAACACAAACTGATTCTATTTACAAAAGGGACAAAATAATATTCAACACCGCTTATCGTTCTTTATAGCCCTCTCTAGTCTCTTGTGTTCGGATTTTCACCAAGTTAATTTAATGTTTGTATCAACTTCAACATTATTTTCATGAATTGAATGAACAATGCAGACATTGTGTAGATTGACTGAGAAATCCTAACAAGCTGATCAAATTTGGACAGCATTTTTGAAAACAAAGAAGCAATTTATCTTGACTACTTTCTTCTTCACATTTGTATTTTTCATTTACACTTCCAGGCGGTAAAGGTAAGTTGAAAATACGATTGGTATTGAATATTCAGACAATTTGTTTCCTCGGTAAAGATTCACCTCCGTTCTCCTATACAAAATATGTTTTTCTTTCAATTTTACGTGCATTCAATCCATTAGACCCCACAAATATCTGGAAATTTGTTAGTTTATGGTTTGGAAACATTTGTCTATGTTTTACGGGGGGGGGTTCTATTGACAATGTTACTATCCTGCTGAAGTGAGCACTTACTTTACACCATTTTCATATATACGACCGATATCTCTCCTTACAGTTACTTCTGTTAGTGTTGCAAATTTAGATGTTTTCTTCCTGGAAGTTGTTAGGTTTTTTTAAGAAATACAAATATCTGGAAATATTTTTCTATGTTTTACGATGAGGGTTTCTATTTACAATGTAACTATAATGGTAAACTGAGCCGTTACTTTCCGCCAGTTGTATGGAAGTGAGGTTCCGAAGTATGTTGCTACTTTTTTTTTTGTGGGGTCGACCAGAAAGCGGTGGGTTCACACGTGTGAACCCGCACATTCCCGGGCGGATACAAGTGCACCCTCGGATAATCCCCTCCACACCAAAAAACTTTAATGAAAGCACAAAAAATATCAAAGAAGCCTCACAAGGGAATTAACTGAATACTCTGAAACCGCACTTCCATACAACAGACGAAAAGTAACGGTCCAGTTTACCATTACAGTTACATTGGGATGTTGTTACCATCAGGCACCCCAAACTTTGGCAAATCGAAAAGGGACGGATTTTTCCTTGACGACAGTGACATCACTGGAACGCCAGCAGTGTTACCAAGATAAACAAAGTCCATTTGTTCACATCGAAGAAAAAACTAACCTGAACTGGTGTCGCTAGTCTCTCTGAAATGTTCGAAGTTACTTACATTCGATAAAAAAAAGGTTGTTTATAGGTTTTTTTTTTTTTAAAACTAACAAACTTTTAAGGTTACTAAGATACTTTCTTCTGAAAAAATTAATATGGGAACAACATCCTTACATTGTAAATAGAACCCCCTTCATAAAACATAGAAAATATTTCCAGATATTTGTAGGGCCTAATGAACTGAATGCACATAAAATTGAAAGAAAAAAGATATTTTCTCTAGGAAATAGAAGTTGTAAAGAAGCGAATCTTTACCGTTTCCTCATTTTTATTTATATATTTTCCATTTGAAACACTGACAAAGAAAGTAAACATCACTTTTATCTTATCGTTGCATCGGGTTTATTGTTTGAAATTGTTTTAATATACTTCCCTATGATGAGATTTTGTTTAAGTTTTCTGTTATTAGTCCATGAGCCGACAATTTTTTTTTCAGTACCAAATTAGGGGCAAAGGATGACTACGATTTTTGGATTGTAGTGGACCCCTAGACATGGAAAATAAATGATAGCCATGTATAACTGTGGGTTTTTATGTTTTATTTACATAAAATGGGCATTTTTTCTTCCAAACAATCAAGTATTGGTTCGCAACAACGATTGTGTGAAGTTCATTTTTTGATTAGGAACCCCAAATTAACTCAATTTTTACTAACTGATATGACAAATACATATAAAAATTGAATTAGATGTGATTTTACTCTCCCGCACCATTTTTGGTATTTATAACACATTTTTCAAGTTAAAAAGTGTGGGGAAAAAAGTATATAATACCTGGTATGGGATATACATACTACATACACACACTAAAACTGCTAAATAATTAAAGCTTTAATGATTTCTAGTCATAAAATTAAAAAACGAATTTTAGTCCATGAGCCAGATGCGCAGATTTCCAATATCAGTACCAAATTAGGGGCAAAGTCTCAATATGATTTTCTAATAGCTACAATTATATAGAATTGAAATATTATTACAATATGTATTGTTATGCATGAACTCTGTAGATCTGTTAAATAAAAACACAATTCTGATGTAGTGTTTGACCAAAATTCCAAGAAATGTATTGCTATGCCAATTTTTTAATTTTTTAATTTTATTTAGAGAATTGTGGTAACTTGGACCAGAACTCTTTTCTTACCAGTATCAAAAAACCACCACAAACAAACTGACTGGGTGGTGGTAAAATATAACGTTGCTAACTCTTCAAAAAATAAAAAAGATCTTGATTCCTATTTTGTTGGCCAAATAACTAAAGTAATTTTGAATGCAGTTTTAGAAATTTCTTTTATGTGACCTGAGTATTCACAAGATTGTAATCAATATAATTGGCTCACTGAGGAAGACCTTAGACAACTGTGATTGTGTAGATATAGTGCAACTTTTGCCAAACCCAACTATGCCTTGCAGAGGTGCATATGTTTTTGAATAATTTATTAATTACTTATTGATTTATGCCACATAGCATTTTGTTATTTTTCAGAGACAATTGAATTCGTAATACTTATGGTGTGTGTGTCAATGAGTCAGATATTGACAAATCATTTCCTACATTATTTATTTCTTCGAAATAAAATCATTTGATTACCCAATTCATGTGTTTTTCAAACATATATATAAATATTATGTGTTTTGTTCTGAGCTTCAAGTACATGAAAATTGAAAATGCTGTTCCATTAGATCTAATATATTTATATTAGAGTATATGTATTTCATAGCTGTTCAAAAATGTATTTTTAAAACCTTATAGATGTTCAATCTTGGGCAAATCATTGAAATGTCCATAGTGGTCCAAGTTACCACAACCAGTGGTTACTTGGACCACTGCTGTTTTTAAAATAGACAGCTAAGAAAAGATGTTTTTAATTACTGAAGTTACATTGTTGGAAAGATGGGATTGTCTTAGGTATTTAGACTACTAAATATTCACATTTCTTATAACAGAGGGGAAATTACAATGTTACAAATTTAAAAAGTGGCCCAGGTAACCCCATTTTATGGTATACTGTAATATTCAATTGTCAAAAATAAAAAAAATATGCACCCGATCATGAATATTAAAATTTGATAGCACTGTTTCTACTTCAGGAGTCGGATTGAATTTTTTTTAATGATAGCTCATCTATTTTATTTTCAGATTGTTCTTTGTGAAGGAGAGAAAATGAATTTATTCCAACTGATGAAGTAAACATTCCATGAGAAAATACTAGTGGTGAATGGAAATTGATTTTAAGGCTGGACACATTTTCAAGGAACATTATCAATAAATCAAATGTGCTTTTGAAGATTTTTGGATAAGTTACTCAACTGAGAAACTGTTTTGGTGGACATTTTCTTCAAATTTATAATTAGAACATTACTTGCCTATAAACTCTAAAGAAATCCAATTTTTCTGATATTTGTGGAGTTGAATATTTCTTCATAGCAAATATAAAACATTACTTGTGTATCTGTTCAAGACAAAAAAGAATGTTCTTGGTTTCTTCTGTAGCTTTAAAATATAAAAATTCAGCAGTTCAAGGAAAAGGACATTTAAATTCTGGAGATCTGTATTGTCAGTAGTTTGTGTATTTACATTTGACATTATCTCACATTTGGAAAAATATATAACAAAAACAGAATGGAAATGTAATCTAAGGAGGAACCTTATTCTTGTAAAATTTGTGAGTATTCATTTTCACAGAAAGGAAATTTACAAGAGCACATGCAAACACACACTGCTGAGAAACCTTATTTTTGTGAAGTTTGTGGACATTCATTTTCAAAAAAATTAAATTTAAAAGTGCACTTGCGAACACACACTGGTGAGAAACCATACTCTTGTGACATTTGTGGATATGCAGGTTCACAGCTTTCATCTTTACAATCACATGTGAAACATAAACATACTCGAGAGAAACCATATCCTTGTGATATTTGTGGACATTCATTTTCACAGAAATCAAGTTTGAAAGTGCACATGCAAATACACACTGGTGAGAAACCATATTCTTGTGAAATTTGTGGAGATGCATTTGCACAGAAGATACATTTAAAAGTGCACTTGCAAACACACACTGGTGAGAAACCATACTCTTGTAAAATTTGTGGGTGTGCATTTTCATGGCGTTCCATTTTAACAAATCACATGCGAACACATACTCGGGAGAAACCATATTCATGTGAAATTTGTGGATATGCATGTTCAGAAAATTCATCTTTAAACAAACATGTGCGAATTCATACTGGTGAAAAACCATACACTTGTGATATCTGTGGACATTCATGTTCACAGTTATCAAATTTAAAAGTGCATTTGCAAACACATACTGGTGAGAAACCATACTCTTGTGAAATTTGTGGATATGCATTTTTAAGGAGTCAGGCATTAAACATACACAGGCGAACACACACTGGTGAGAAACCATACACTTGTGACATTTGTGGACATGCATTTTCACAGAAATCAAATTTAAAACAGCATTTGCGAATGCACGCTGAAAAGAAACCATATGTTTGTAAGATTTGTGGGTATGCATGTTCACGGTTTTCATCTTTAAAATTACATGAGCGAACTCATATGGGAGAGAAACCATAATCTTGTGATATTTGTGAATATTCATGTTCACAGAAATCAAAAGTGCACATGCGAATACACACAGGTGAGAAACCATACTCTTATGAAATATGTGGAGGTGCATGTTCACAGAAATTACATCTAAAATTGCACTAGAGAACACACAGTGGCGAGAAACCATAAGTTTTTAAAATTTGTGGGTATGTATGCTTACAAATTTCATCTCTAAAATCACGTTTGTCAACCCATACTAGAGGAAAATCTTATTTTTGTGACATTCGTGGGTATGCATGCTTAGCCTCTTATTTATTAGAAAGACCTAAGCGATACTTGGGGAAAAAAAACTTGTGGATATTCCCATTCAGATAGCTGTACTCTCAATAGACACAAGTGAACACACTGGCAAACCATAGACTTGTGAAATTAGTGGTCATTCATGTTTGACTAGTACACACACTGGATGAGAAACCGACTGCTTGTTTTTCTTGTGGATATGCATGTTGAAAGTACATATGCAAAGACACACAGGAGAGAAACAATTTTCTTGTGATATGTGTGGATGTGCATATTCAAAGAAGTCTACTTTGAAAAGACATGCAAGAACACATGTTGTTGAATAACCAGATATTGAACACTTTGAAAACTAATTGATCTTTGGAATGACATACAGAGTCACTCATATATGAAATGACAGTGTTTCATCAGTTATGAATTTTTTTATACACTCCCACACTCAAAAGTAAGACACATTCTTGCAAAATTTATTCCCTTTCTAAGTTTAAATTTCTGGAGTCCAAATGTCAAAAACTGATGACAATCTCGCATCATATTGATTCTTAGGCATTGTAATATTATAGAATGAAACCTTTTGTAATTTGGGTCCCTAAAATTAATGTGCTGAAATTCAGCTTATGAGTTTATCATCCAACATAGCTTTGCTCTTTGCCTTAAATATGTTAATTAGCTGAAAACTTGCCCTATGAGCAGGATTATCAGCTAATTCCTAAATAGGGCATTTTGGCCCCAATAAAAGATCAAAATTGTTTTTTTTTTGGGGGGGTGTACCTTAATTCAATACCTTTTGGGTAAATTGCACCATTTTGGCTTCTTAGATGTCACATTAAGATAATCAGAATCAGACTCTTATTATTAGTGAACGCGAATTCCAACCCATCACTATTAACATCCAGCTGCAAATTACCTGAACTTTTTTTGCATTATTTAAGTTAGCATATTTTAGGGGTACCTTAATTCAATATCGCTGGAGGTCACCTACAGATAAACAGAATAAGACTTTTAGTACTATATAGATAGGTGGAAATCAGATCATTACTATCGGGATGAGCGCAAAAACATAAACTCCACACTCTTATTTTTATCTTAGGAATTTTCATTAACTAATATGCTTAATGGATGCTCCAGGGTCCCATTAGTAACCACAGAAAACTTGGTAGCCATAGCTCTTGTCGTCTTTGAGTTATACAATGACACAGACATTTGGTGAACTATCATAAAGGTATACATTTCTTCTCTGGTCTATTTTCTTACCAAATAAAGCTTGTTGATTTATTTTTTCAAACACGTTCTTTCTCCTTACCACGCCCTTACTCCTTTTGAAGTTGACGCTCTGTCTGAACAGATTTAAATTGCCATGCATGCCAAGTAGGTAAGTGAGGTTAAAGACTAATTTCTTTCTTAGATACGACATCTGCCTTGTTTCCATGGCAACAGCTAAATCTAACCTGACAAACACTAAGGGCCCAGTTCAGCATTATACTTACATTGTAAATAGAACCCCTCACTAAAAACTAACTTGCTAAAACCATCCTGTGGTCCCATTAGTACACACAGGATATGTTGAATGGTTACTGAGTTACACTGTCACATACAGACAGAGATTTGGTGAATTATAGTAGGATTATTTATGTGTTTAATAATCAGTTCATTACATACATTTAATAATTGTTTAATAATCAGTTCATTATGCACATTTAATAATTGTTTAATAATCAGTTCATTACACACATTTAATAATTGTTTAATAATCAGTTCATTACACACATTTAATAATTGTTTAATAATCAGTTCATTACACACATTTAATAATTGTTTAATAATCAGTTCTTTACATACATTTAATAATTGTTTAATAATCAGTTCATTACACACATTTAATAATCAGTTCATTACACACATTTAATAATTGTTTAATCAGTTGATTATACGCAGACAAACATTAGCTAACAAAAACAAAGCTGTTGCTACATTATCTATTAATGCTGACAGCACCATTATTTTATTTTTTCTACCTCTTTTCTTTTTTTAGAATTAGGTGTTATAACTAGTATATATTGGCTTCTTCAGACTAATTTTGTCACTTTTGTTGTTTTTATCTTAACGTTTTGGCTGCAGTACCCTCTGTCTTTCCTTTTGGTGTCTGTCATTTTTGAAATGTCTAACCTCTTCTTTTGATCTAATTTAGCATCTTTGGAGGCCTTGTTATACAATAACTTGTCAGTATGAAAATGTTTCTCGACTGATTTATGCCATTTTGGATAATTATCAAGTGGAGACAGATCATTGTAACACATCAAGACAGACCTTAGCTAACAAAAACAAAGCTGCTGCTACATTATCTATTAATGCTGATGTGAACTTTCTACTAAATAAGTTTAGCTTTAACAAGTTAACTAGAGTTTTTTCCGTTTGATCATGTGGGCTACAATAATTGCTACTACTGTTGTATAGTGCCTTCCTTATCGGGAGGAAAATCGTGAAATTGGACAATCAAAAAGGATGACTCGAAAAACTTGTTTGTAAAAATATGTGAACATATTTTTATTTCATAGTATACATTTTGTTGGCTGGAAAATGAAGAGTGGGAGAGAGATAAGGTGTGCCCGAGAGACCGTTCCCAACGGGAACTTGGTCTTAGGCCTGTGTCTCTGCTTCTGCTCTGAGCTCATGCTTGTCATTTGCGGTTTCCACATCGTTTTTTGGACACCCACGCATATACATATTCCCTAATGTGACCGGGTCACTTCCACTTCTGCCCAGGTGTTTAGCCTGGAAATGACCTTCTCGTGGTAGTATATCATAACACAACTACTACATGGGCAGCAGTTTTGGTTGTGTACTGGGGAACGGAATAAAAAGAGTTTATACCATCTGTCCTCGTTGGAGTTATTAAAAGGATTTCATGGTAGCAGAGCATGACAAGTAAGTCAAGAAGATAGTATTGAGCTATAAAAATCCACCCAAATTTGAAGAGGAGGCGGTATGATTCCTGGAAAAACGAACTTAAAATCTGGCAGCTCGTAATTGATCTAGATAAGGAAAAGTAGGCACTGACAGTAACTTTAACACTTACTGGAACCTTGTTTTGATCTAATGGGGCAGGTACTTCCCTTCTTATACAACATATCTGGTGCATTTAGTCGTGAGTACTTGGTGTTACTTGTTAACATGAGTTATTGCCCTTGGATTCTAAGGTATAAAAAAAGATGTTATCTCATGGCCAGGGTACTTATTATCTGCCCTTGCAACGGTGTATGACTACATACGACCAAAAGGATAGGTGTTATTTACATTTGGTAGCGAACGTAGTTGAAGCATGGCATCTTTGAAATGGCTGCCTAAATTGGAGAACAAGTCCAGTTATAAAAGCTGGAAGTGGGATATAAGAATATGAAGTAATCTCACTGACTTACCAAAAAAAAAAAAAAGCAAACATCTGTGATATATTTGTCTTTGTCCGGGTGATCTAAAGCAGCATCATCAAAGATAAGCGTGGAGGATTTGAAAAAGGAAGATGGTGTCAATATCTTACTGGAAAAGTTTGATAGCTTATTTTTTACCAGATCAAGGTACGAGGCAGTTACCTCATTGATGGTAGACATTACCAAATGAACGTCACTCTCTGACAATCTACACAAGGCCAACAGCATAAATGCCATGACAGGATCGGGCAGTAGATTGTCAGAGAGTGACGTTCATTTGGTAATGTCTACCATCAATGAGGTAACTTATGCCAACATGAAGTGAAGGCAATTTTAAAGCGCATTTTTGGCTCTGAGATCAGTGTACCACATTCTACCAACCCATCAACAATTTCAAATGTGAAAGTAAAGGTGGAACCAGTTTTTCCCACCTTGATTACCCGCAATTATAGTTGTGGTCGTGGTCGACCATACTATAGAGCAGGTAGCACTCAGTGAGTTTGTGGTGCCCACAGTATGTTGACTGGTGCTAACCTGGGAAGGGGTAGAAAACTCACTCACTTGGATTGAATGGCGAACTATCAAGTTGTCTTATTTATGACTCGCATTTACATTAGGCCCGTTAATGTCTGCATGCATACGAGAATAGTGGCAAGAAAGAGGATGATAGTTCTGAATGCATTCAATTATCCCTTTTTATGGGATATATGAGTGGTTTGTCAAAAAAAACAAAGTTACAGACCCTAATAAGTGAATCGAAAGATTGTGCAGTATTGGATACTGGTTGCTCAACAACGGTTTGCAGTAATCAGTGATTGGATACTTAAAAGGCTTCTCTTAGTGGTTTCCAGTGTTTACAGGTTACCGAGGTGTCTTCAACTTCTACTTTTACCTTTGGAGACTGTAACACCTCATCATTGAAGCTTTTGATTTTCTCATGTTGAATTAGAAGTATAAATGCTAATATTGCTACAGATGTGGAGTGTAATAATAAAACACCTCATCATTGAAGCTTTTGATTTTCCCATGTTGAATTAGAAGTATAAATGCTAATATTGCTACAGATGTGGAGTGTAATATTCCTCTCTTAATGAGCTGTAAATCAATGAAGAAAGCAAAAATGTTGTGGCATTTTGATAATGATATTATTAAGATTGGCGGGAGAAAATTAAACTTGTGAAAACTATGTCAGGCCATTACATTCTTCCATTATCCTTATGACTAGGCAGAGAAGTACAAGCTACTGTTATGCTGTCCACTGATGCTGATGTAAAGAAGGTAGCTTTGAAATTGCACAAACAATTCTGGCACCCAACTGCGGAAAAATTCATAAGTTTATTGAAAAATGCCAAAATCAATAATTTCAAGCTAGAAAAATAAATTAATTTGGCAAGTCAGTTGTGTGATATTTGTACGAAGTTAAAAAAAAAATCTTCGTCCTATTGTAAGTATCCCTTTGGCAACAAAATCTAATGAAACTTTCTTTAGCAAGCGATGCAGTGGCTCAATTATTGGGTAAAAACTTGGGAAAATGATGATTGTAGTAGTTCAAAGCCGCAGAATAGGCTTTCAACTCAGTAATGTTCTGAGTACGGGCCTGTTGCATTACAACATCTTTCTCTGGGAGTGGAGTTATACCCTCCTTGCTGATTCTAAAGCCAAAATAAGTCACTTCTTGAAGGAGAAACTGACATTTAACCCTTTTTAACTTAAGTCCGGCCTCATCCAATACCAACAACACTTTGTGAAGGTTCTTAAGGTGACTAGTATTATCATTCCCCGAAACCAAAATACCATCCACCCTTTACAGAATGGAATGTCTCTCAATCGCTTATCCATTTCATGTTGAAAAATACTGGTAGCACTGTGTATGCCAAATTATAAGCGAGTCAGTTGGTTCAGGCCATGATGAGTATTAATAGTTAGCAGTTCTTGCATTTCCTTGTCTAATTCGAGTTGCTGATAAGCATGACTTCAATCGAGCTTACTAAATTTTTTCCCTCCTTTCCGGGTAGCAAACAAGTCCTCCATTTGTGGTATTGGAAACGAGTCACAAGGTGCAGACCTGTTTATAATCCCCACATAATCAAACAGATACCACTTTGTCTTTAGGCACTGGTACAATTGGTGCAGCCCAACAAGAATATTCAACCATTTTTATAATACCTCGCCTCTCTAGTCGACCTAGTTCCCTCTCAATTCCCTCCCTTAGTGAATAAGGTACGGTGCGAGCTCTACGAAACCGTGGTGTTGCTGCTTTATCAGGATCTTGAAATCATAGTAACTGATAAAATATCATTCTCCAAATATATTGTCAGTGCTGCTGCTAAGGCAAACAGGGAGCTAGGACTGATTAAGCATACCCTTTCATATAGAGAAAAGGACTCGTTCCTTATACTATATAAGACTTATGTCCATCCATACCTTGAGTACTGTGCACAGGCCTGGTCACCGTACTTGGGGAGAGATAAAAAAAATCTTTTAGAAAAAGCAGAGACGAGTAACTAAGTATGAGTTATACAGATATTAGGTTTAGCATGGTTAGAAAATAGGAGGGATGGGGTAGACTTATAGAAATGTTTAAGATTATGCATGGTTCAGAAGTAGTAAATCCTGATGTACTTTTTACTAGAAGGGGGTACAAGGGACTGAGAGGCCACACATATATGGTATAAGTAGATTGAATATCAGAAAATTCTCTTTTAGCAATAGAGTGGTAGGACTTTGGAATAAATTACCGGAATTATGTAGTGCTATCAACAGATGTAAATTTTCAGAAGAATTATGGTGTTTATTACACCACCACAAAGGTTTAAGGCCCTAGATACTGTGTAAATATGATTGTTATGTGTGCTTGTATATACAACTTGTATACTTTTTTTCACACTAAAATAACTGTTCAATCACTAGTACTAGAGAGTGAATTACGTCCTTTGCTGTGACGTCACTCCCTAAGATCATCATCAGTAATAAACTCGTCTTTGTTCTAACTACATTCTGTTCCTTGTTCTCTTACATCATTCATCTTAGTCATTGTCCATCAACATACTAAAACTGTCACAACTTTTTACACTATCTATTTTCAAATATATCTCCGGTTCTATAAGGTGGACAGTTACACTAATAATTTTTATATCACATTTCTCTCCAATCTTTCTCCTTAAATTAAAGATTTTTACGATAAAATTAACTTTTTTATGGGTTTGGCGTTTTCCAGCCGACATTTTTGTTTATTGCGTAGTTATAATATAGGTATGTGCATTATCGAATGCCTAAAACTTTTTAAAAATTACCAAAACTCACCTATTTATTGGATTTTAATAAAAATTTTGGTACTTATGTATGAAATGGTGAATTTAAAAAAAAGTTTCCATTTCAAATTTCGGAAAAATAAAATGTTTTTTTCATGTTAAATACATTAACAACATAATTAAGGGGGGGGGGGCTTAATTATGTTGTTAATTTAGTATACTTATAAATATGGGCCAGTCCTGATTTTTACATATATGAAAGATAAGACCGTGAAAAGTTAAATTCTATGATTCCGTCAAAACCCTTAATTAGAACTAATACAAAAAACTGTAAATTAAAAAGTAAAATATTGCTCTTGGTAAATTTTCATTTTATTTAAAAATTTTATATAAATTATCGCTATTTTCCGTATAAAATAAAATTATAAACATAAAATTTTCTTTTATATACATTTTTTTAAATCTTCGAAATTCTTATTAAAATATTTTCAATATTCAGCCAGCTTAGATTTTTTTGAAAAATAAAGGAGGGAGAGAGAAGGAATTAAAAAAAAATGACATTATGACGAAATTCAACCATTAACGTACTTTAAAAAAATGTTCATGTTCAGATCTCTGAGATTTGACAGCACGAGGGCGGGTATGGAAGGCAATGATCGATAAATCAATAAACGATCTACTGAAGCCACGTGTTTTCGAAAGAGCGAAAGTCAAGGGAGATAAAAACTTTGGGTATGCCAAATCAGCCATTTTTCGGCTAGATTGTTTCCTATTTAGTATTTAGACTGCAAATAGCCGAAAATCTGTCCATTTAAAAAAAAAATTAGCCGATTCAATTTTATTTTATAGCTAACTCAAAATATATATATTCAATATTTTAACCATAAAGTTAGCCGAAAGTAGAAAAAATGTAACCGATTTTAGCCATTTTTAAAAGTACGGTCAAGTTTAAAATAAGTTTGTTGTAAATCTGTCACCCACTTTAAAGCCAATTCAGTCGCTTTCCCCATAAAAGATATTATTTCTAAAAAAAAAAAAAAAAAAAGAAGGAAGGTCAGGACAAATCAAACTACATAAGAAAAATATTCTTTCATAATTACTTAAGATCGATAAAGCGAATTTTAACTGAAACTTTTGCTTTGTTGAGAATATTTTTGGAGTCCGATACTAAATCTTTTTTGGCAAATCCACTACAAATCTGGAAAGTAAATGTACATTTTGTATTAATAATTTGTTCTAGAGTCTTAGTATAGTTATTTTATTTGGGAATTAAGCTTTAAATGAGTTTATAAGATTTTTTAGCCATAGTGGGAAAAGATTTAGCCGATTTTAGCCATTTTTTAAAAAGCAGTTTTAGCCGAAAAATTGGAAAACCAACAGATAGATGACTCAAATTCTGAAACAATATATTTACTGTATTGACATCCATAAGTGAAATTTCTTAAAACTTTAAGACGTAAACAAATGTAAAAAAAATACATTTTTGTATCTTAAAATTTCGTCACAAAACAATAAATTTTGATTAAAACAAATTTTAAACGCTCAGTTTTGTGTTGTAATTTATGTATTTTTTCCACCTTTTAGACAAAAGTTTGCTCTTTTTCCTTTCTTTCTAACAAAAACAAGAAAGAACTTCAGAAAAACAGTTTAAAATGTTTTAATTTGTTTTAAAAATTGGGTATCGAAGATTTTTCAAAAGTAGCTAAAAAATGTGTGTGCACATACCTATCATTTTTGGACGTTTTGGAATTCTATTAAAAAATGCCATTCCCCCTCGAAACGTTTCAAATAAATGAACCGCAAATACTAAAATCAAATAAATAAAAACTGTGATTCTATTTACGAAAGGGACAAAATGATTGTCAACACCGGTTATCGTTTATTGTTCTCTAGTGTTATTAGACGGAACAGTTTCTCCAAGTTAATTTAATGTTTGTATCTTGTTTGTTTCTGTTTCTTAATGCTCTTTTCTTTGTGCCACTCTTTTCAACTTCAACATTATGGTATCCTAAACAACTGATAAAACTTGGACTGCATTTGAAAACGAAGGAGAAATTTATCTTGACTACTTTCTTCTTCTTTACATTTGTATTTTTCATTTACACGGTAAAGGTAAGTTGAAAATACGATTTATATTTGTATTGAATATTCAGACAATTTGTTTACTTATTTTTATTTATATATTTTCCATTTGAAACACCGATAAACGACACTCTTATATTTTCGTTGCATCGGGTTTCTTATTATTATTTGAAATTGTTTGGTTAAGATTCGTTTTTTTTTTTTTTTTTTTTTTTTTTTTTTTTTTTTTTTTGTAACCTCGCATTCTCATGGAAGAAAAAATTCAATTTTAGGTGTTTTCAATCAATTAGACTCTACAACCACCCGGAAATTGATAATCCTTGCTTGTAGGTATGAACAAAAACTTTCACCGCGAAATCGGCACCTTATTATATGGGTACATGACAATAACCCCCACCGGACAATCACCTCACAGTAAAAGATAAAGCAAAACCTATTTATAGTTTTTAATAGCTAACTTTATGAAATGTAATTTACCTGATAAAGATTAAACTAAAACGGACATCCCGGAATTCATCCAGCTTTAAATTTAAAAACATTTAGAATCTAGTGAAGTTTAGCGTCCTAAATAATCGCGCTTGTTCTGGAGATATTACAAACATAAATGAAGAATTACAATCTATATTAAATCTATAAAAAATCTATACACGAGTACAGATAATATTACACAAATAAAGAATTTAATAATACAATGTTTACTCATCTTAGTTGAGGTCATTGGTGAATTTAAATGTTTCTATTTTTATTTTGTGGAAATTTACGAAAGGGCACGAATACAGATTAAACGAAACAAATAATTTTAATTTGCATTTTTAAATGTTTCATTTAATTTTAAATTGACTAAAGGTTTAGTGTTAATTTTGTTTTAATTTTTAAATGTTAAATTTGAATTTAAATAAAAATGTACACCAGAGAGTATCAATGTAGGAACAAAAATGTATCTGTTTATGAACATTAAAAATAAAAATTAACCCCAATCCATGCGTCAAGTTAATATTAAATTAAACATTAAATAAAATAGAAAAAAGAGAATTCATGAAATAAATATGAAGTGGAATATATACATTATAGTTATTTCTGCGGGGAATACGGAAAATTGACACCTTGATACAAATAAAATGATAGTGTCATTATTAAGTTGAAAGATTGGCGAAATATATGAGA